>JBBYHM010000005.1:5505992-5517494 GCA_038381775.1 Adansonia rubrostipa | reverse complement strand
CTATTAATACTTCTTGCTATATTATAAATAGAGCCATGGTTAGGCCAATCCTAAAGAAAACTCTATATGAACTTTTTGAAGGAAAAAAACCTAACATTAGCTACGTCATCCTTTTAGATGTAAATGTTTTGTATTAAATAATAGAAAGGATAATCTTGGTAAATTTGATGCAAAAAGTAATGAAACAATTTTTCTTGGTTATTCAACAAATTCCAAAGCTTATAGAATGTTTAATAAGAGAACTTTAGTTATTAAAGAGTCAAGATATGTTATATTTGATGAAGCTAACTCAACCTTGAGAAAGGTGTCTTTTGATAATGATAATGCAGAGATTTACCAAGAACAAACATCACATCAAGAGCAAGGACAAACAATGCAAAATCAATAAAATCCAAAAAAGGAAGAACTACATGAGCCAACTCAAGTAGAAAGGCAAAGAAATCATCTTAGAGAGTTGACTTACGTTAAAAAAGGTGAGTAATTGATGATCCTAAGCAAGGTGTAAGAACTAGATCATCCCTTAGAAATGCATGCAATTATGTAGCCTTTCTTTCACAAATTGAACCCAAGAATTTAGATGAGGCTCTAAAAGATGATAATTGGATCATGGCTATGAAAGAAGAGTTAAACCAATTTGAAAGAAGAAAAGTTTGGAATTTAGTTGAGAAACCTAGTAATTATCCCATTGTATGTACTAGATGGGTTTTTAGGAACAAACTTGATAAGAATGGAACAATAATTAGGAATAGGGCTAGATTAGTAGCTAAAGGATATAGTCAAGAAGAAGAAATTGATTATGATGAAACTTATGCCCCTATAGCTAGATTAGAGGCCATTAGAATACTCTTAGCTTTTGCATGTTTCAATAATTTCAAATTATATCAAATGGATGTCAAAAGTGCTTTTTTAAATGGCTTCATTAATGAGGAAGTTTATGTTGAGCAACCTCCCGATTTTGAAAATCCTTATTTTCCCGATCATGTTTTTAAACTTTTAAAAGCTTTATATGGACTAAAGCAAGCATCTAAGGCATGGTACGAAAGACTTTTAAAATTTTTAATTGAAAAAGGTCTCAATAGAGGCAATGTTGACAAAACTCTATTTATAAAAGTAAAAAACAATGACATTTTTATGATTCAAGTTTATGTTGATGATATTATTTTTGGTGCTACTAATGAATCTCTTTGTCAAGAATTTTTTAAGTTAATGCAAGGTGAGTTTGAGATGAGCATGATGGGAGAATTAACATTCTTCTTGGGGTTACAAATTAAACAAACTAAAGATGGCATCTTCATCAATCAAGCAAAGTACACCAAGGAATTACTCAAGAGGTTCAAAATGGATGAAGCAAAGCCTTGTTCCACACCTATGAGTACTTCAATAAAGCTTGAAAAGGATAAGCAAGGTAAAATTGTTGACTCTAAACTTTATAGGTCTATGATAGGTTCATTGCTATATCTTACCATAAGTAGACTCGACATAATGTTTAGTGTATGCCTATGTGCTAGATACTAATCATCACCACGAGAGTCACATCTAATTGCCATGAAAAGAATCTTTAGATATCTTAGAGATACTCCAAATCTAGTCTTATGGTATCCAAAAAAATCATCCTTTCTCTTACATGCTTATTCCAATGCGGATTTTGGTGGATGTAAAATTGATAGGAAAAGCACTTCTAGTACATGTCAATTTCTTGGAAATATTCTTATATCATGGTTTCCAAGAAACAAAATAATGTTTCTTTATCCACAAACAAAGTGGAATACAAATCCATGGGAAGTTGTTGTGCCTAAATTTTATGGATAAAACAACAAATGGAGGATTTTGGCATTACCATGGATCATATTCTAATTAAATGTGACAATACTAGTGCCTTTTGTCTCACCAAAAATTCAATCAACACTCTAGAACCAAGCACATAGAAATTAGACATCATTTCATTAGAGATCATGTGCAAAAAGGTGATATAGTGCTTGAATTTATTGATACCTTGCATCAATTAGCTGATATTTTCACTAAACCACTAGACAAGGATAGATTTTGCACAATTAGAAGAGAAATTAGCTTAATGAATACACCCTAAAATTCATGATTTGATCCAATCCTGATACTTTGCCTCAATATTGTTTGCATCATGCTTAGTTTGATGAAACTAGTTTTACATACTTACTTATTTGATAATGTTCATTTGTTATGACATTCTTAGACAATTTTGTTGGATCTTAATTAAATTTTGAATTATCCATACAAAATGGTCTTGATTTTGGTCCAAGTTATATTTTTAAATGCTTTTCAAAAGATAATTGGGTCAAAAATACATCTAATTTGATGTCATCTTATTGGAAATGAACCCATATTAGGCCATCTGTATCGATCCCTGTACATTATTCTTCCATGTATCAAGACTTGTTTCCATTGTATCAATACAAACCCAGACTTGTTCTTTGTATCGATACCTGCCTCTTCTGTATCGATACTTCTCAGCGTGTATCGATACACAGCAATTTGATCTAAGTCTCGAGGCCCAGTTCCTTGTATCAATACAGAACCTAGAAATGTTCTTTGTATCGATACTACTTCTTTTGCATCGATACTTACTGTTTATTTAGAACCCCCAACGCATGATCCCATCATTCGAACGCACTATTTATAAAACCATCTCTCTCACTTAATCTTCAAACCTTCAAAAGCCCATCATTATCACCTTTTATCTCTGAATCGATTGCTCATAAACCAATTTCCCTTATCACATTTACCTAAAACCATTTCAAATTCACAATCATCTAAACCATCAAGAATTTGAAATTCCTCATCACACTAACCCTCACCACTTCCTTCTCTAAATCCATCACTTTTGTCCAAATTTTTTCCTAAAATTCAACTCATTTTCCATTCCTAAACTTTTCCCCACTTTGTTTGTGCAATTGATTACGGATTTATTCACTACATCGTACCAATTGCAAATCGAATTTAGCGTCCACCACCTGTTCCACTATTTTCCCCAACCAGCATTTTATCCATTCAATTGTTCCCTCACCACCTGCTTGACAAAAGTCCACAAACATAACCATGCCTTACAAAACCAAACAAATAGCACATCATCAAGGTCCCATCACCCATGCCTCCACCTTTTCTACTTGTCAACCACCTCTGGCCCAAAATCAATCTTTCTTTGACTTGTGTTTTAATGATGCACGGGCTCGTGAGCATTTCACCACCATCTATGCCCGGATGCCCATCCAACAATGTTGAGTCATCAACTTTCCTTTTCTCCGGTCCATTATTATCCTTACTTTTAAATTTTTGAAACTTCGGATGGACCAAAATCCTTTCCTTAAATGTTTCGATTTACAAAAATCTTGTCCGTGCACTCTTTAACAATGCCTCTCTTATTACTGATGACCATAATAATGTCATTGCTATTCGGTCCTATCTTTTATGATAAAATCTACTCGTCAACTCAGCTTCTCTCGTGTCTGCCTTTGATTTTTTGAATGAAGGCGTCATCCATGAAGGCTCAGCTTTCGTCGCATTGCGCACTTTCCTCTGGTCAATCGCTTACTCCATCCTATCATCTCACATGTGCTCTGTCCATACGGAACCAAATATACCTTCATTAGCAATGTGGACTATTGGTGGCTTCATATGATTCAATCTAGCAATCATCCAAATTTAGCCTATTTCATATTCACGGACCTTATTCTTTGCATTCGTGGTTGTCATATTCTTCTTCATGGCATGGCCTTAAGTTACTACTTTAACAACCAAGGTCTCGATCTTTCATGCGACCCGGGAATTATGTTAATTACCTACAATTTATTGGTCGCAAATCCATGGGACTTGTCGGATATGAAATTCAAGGTGCTGACTTTGTTCCCAAGGCTCGTCGACAACCACCACTTGAGCAGCTAGATGCTCCTACTCCTGATGATCATGATGAACTGGAGCATGATGAGCCTCCCCTACCTCTAGCTCCCATTACCTTATCTTCCACACCTATGGATATTCCCACTATGTTCACATCTATTATGGGCCATTTTGATGCATGGGAGGGATAATTCGACCATTGCTTTAACACCATTGATGCTCGTCTATTTACTTTTAAACATAGTCACCGAGCTTTAACGGAGCAATTCCATGCTTTCTCAGCTGCTTTTCCTCATACGCCTCTACCTACTTCTCCACCCGTCGAGGATCCTCCTCCGACGACGTCTAGTCAACTTAGGCGTATTTATTCATTTTCTACCTTGTCTGACTTTATGGTTTTAGGATATCATTTTAAGATCGTTTTAGGATATCTTTTATGTTTGTCAGACTTTATGGTTTTTAGGATTCCCCGCTACTCTATGTTTTGTATTGCCTTGAACATCTTTTGCTTGCTTTATTAATTTATCTTATGCTTGCTTGTGCCTACTTATCCTTGAATTCTATTTTGATATATCAAAAAGGGGGAGAAATGCCTTAAATTTGCAATGTGTTGCTTTCCATGAATTGATTATGCATATGTTGGAACCAAAATTACATGTTGATATTGAACATAAGCTTGATTTTTCTAATCTTGGGCAATTTATTGAGGGGGAGTTATTTTTCGTTACTTAAAAAAAATTTTGAAAACCATTACTTTATTGAAGGAGATTTATTTTTCGTTAATCTTAAATACAAGCAAATTCATCTTGAGTTTTGTTATATCAAAAAGGGGGAGATTGTTAACCTTGATTTTGGTTTTGATATAACAAACAACTTCAGTTAAATTAATACTCAACTTGGTATTTGTGTGTAAATTGAAAAGCATCTTGAAAACTACTAAGTTTATAATTTGTCAAAAATTATATGCTCTAAAAAATATATTTATACTCAAAAAAATTTTTGAGATTTGTTTGAGTCAACAAAAATCATTTCACAAACATTTTTAAAGGTTGGTATCGATACAAAGAACAAATGTATTGATACTATCCTTAAAAACCCTCAAATGTATCGATACAAGTATGAATGTATCGATACAAGGCTTGCCAGTAGCCAAGGTTTGGATGAAACCCTCAAATGTATCGATACAATTGTGTATGTAATGATACAGGCTGCTTAGTATCGATACTCACCCTATGTGCATCGATACAAGGCTTGGCAGTAGCCAAGGTTTGGTTGGAACCCTTAAATGTATCGATAAAATGGTGTCTGTATCGATACAGCTTGCTTAGTATCGATACTCAGATCCCTATATCGATACAACAAGCTATAACAGTCACTTTTTTCATTTCTGTATCAATACTATTGGGATTGTATCGATACTGTAACGCGAGATTGAATGGAAACAAGCATTTATGAAGGCTACAATGGCTCTCCAACCACCATATTAAATGCCCAACGTCTATTAATCAATTTTCAACTATAAATGAAGGTTCCAAACAGCTAAAGAAGTAGAGATACATATTGCATTGAATCATTGAACAACAAAAAGCTCAAAATCATCAAATTCTTTATTTCCACATTATCAAATTCATACTCTTCAAGCCTATCTGTATCTTTTTTATCTTGTACTTAAATTCCAGCACATATTTACCTACTAAAGGTTCAATTTGTTTGCAAAATACTTCTTTCATATCACAAAAGGGGTTGTGTGAAAGTAAGTGAAAATATATGAGAGTTTGGGGTATAATTCTCAAAAGAATTGAAAAGTTCTATCTAAGCCTTAAAAGATAATAATGTAAGGTTATACCTTAGCCTTAAAGGTAACAATTTGCTTAGTGAATTGTGGGAATCACCTTGGTAAGAAATACCAAGAAGAGAGGATGTAGGTGCCAAATTAAAAGACCAAGCCTCTATACATTGATTGTTGGTTTTTCTCTTCCTTATCTTATTTTTAATTTTCAATTTACTTCAAATTTATAAAGCTTTTATATAACCAATTCACCCCCCTCTTGGTTCAATCTCTCCTTTGAAGCTAACACAGATACTTAGCAATAGCCAAAGAAGAGCAGCTATAGACATCTCATTTTTTCGAGCCATCAGAGGTCATTATTCTAGATATCTTTGGACTCAGGTGGATGAAAACAGGTCAAACTCCCATTATTTTTGACAAAAGTGAGGTATTCAAAAAACATAAGGTACGTGCAACTCACTTGGTGCATAGGTATTGATACCGACCTCTCACATTACCAAAAATTCAAATTTTCACAAGTAACATCGATACAAGAAAATTTAGCATTGATACCTAAGGTGTGGTATCGCTACTTAGTATGTTTGTATCAATACAAGCCTTGGTAGTAGCTAAAATGTATTTGAACATACAACTATATATTAAAATATTTAATAAATATTAAAATAAATAATCCTATTTAATATAATTAAAATTATAATAAAAAATTAAAATTTTTAGTGAAGTTGGCTAAACATTCTAATGTAGTATGTTAATTATGGAGTGAAAGTTTTCTTTAGAGTGATAAGTAATTAAGGTTGAATTATTTAAATTCGTTGGATATAGTTCAATGTATTACGATCTTTAATTTTTTAAAAATAATTATTGATCATCACTAATTAATTTAAATTTTGTATTGAAAACCTAATCTTAACGGTCTATCTGGAAAGCAATCAGGGACAATTCGATTGCTCACAGAAACATGGACGTGAACTTAGGTGGAGAAAACAAATATTTAAAAAATCAACTAAAGATCAAACCAATGAAATCTTCAATTCTATTTTTTTAAAACTAGAGAAAACTTTATAATTTAGATTTTTATTTGTTTTAATGCATGTATTGAATTGTTTTAATGTGTGTGTTTTTTTAGTTTTTATGTTTTAAGAGCCACAACTATGAGGATTTTTTCACGTAAGCTTGTTCAAAGGTTAGTGGGTTGTGTCTTAAAGAAAGTTTTCGTAAATTTGAATTAGCCAGGTCTAACTTGAATTACTATTTAATAATAAAATTTTTTATTTAAATTTAATTATAAAAATATATAAATATTAATATAAAAATAATATTTATTATCGTTATCTTTTAGAATGTGATTAGAAATATTAAAATATTAATGTAATTTTAATAATAAAAACTACATAAATGACACCTGATAATTCGTGTATTCGTGTTATATTTATATATTTTATTTTATCATAATCGTGTTTAAGATATTTTATATTTATATAAATTTTGATATATTAATAAATTAAATTATATAAATTTTACGACACTTGTGTAATGTTTAAATTATTTTTATATTATATTTAAATTATTTTTGTATTGTATCTAATATTTTAGGTTTAAAACGAGTGGGCAAAAGTCGCCCGACCCATCCATACTGTTAATCTGTGTTTGGGCTATTCTATCCCGTGTTAGAAGTGGATAACATACAGAAAGAAAGAAAGCAGAAAACAAGAACCAAAGAAATCGATGCTACAATGTTTTTGCTCCCTAAAACCCTCTCCAAACTCCATAACCAAATTCATATCAGATCAACCATACCTCTCCCTACTAGAAAACAAGTGCACCACCATGAAAGACCTCAAAAAAATCCATGCCCAACTCATAAAAACTGGTCTTGTCAATGATATGATGGCAGCTAGCCGTGTCCTGGCCTTCACTGCATCTCCAGCAGGTGACATCAACTATGCTTGTTTGGTCTTTGCTAAAATTGAGAACCCAAATCTCTTCGCTTGGAATACCATCATTAGAGGCTTCTCTCAAAGCTCTAACCCAAAAATTGCAATCTCTCTTTTCATTGACATGTTGGTAGATTCGTGTGTACAACCAGGAAGGCTAACTTATCCTTCAGTGTTTAAGGCCTATGCTCAACTTGGTCTAGCCTGTCATGGGAGACAGGTTCATGGGAGAGTTATAAAGGTGGGTCTTGACCCTGATCAATTTATACGAAACACTGTCATTTATATGTATGCAAATTGTGGGCTTTTGAGTGAAGCTTGGAGAATGTTTGATGAAGAATTGGAACTTGACATTGTTGCCTGGAATTCCATGATTATAGGGCTTGCCAAATGTGGAGAGATTGATGAGTCCAAGAGACTGTTTGATAAAATGGTGTCAAGAAACACCGTTTCATGGAATTCTATGATTAGTGGTTTTGTTAGGAATGGTAAGTTTTTGGAAGCATTGGAGCTGTTTGAAGAAATGCAAAGAGCGAAGATTCGGCCTAGTGAATTTACAATGGTCAGCTTGCTAAATGCCTGTGCTTGCTTGGGAGCAATTACACAGGGAAAATGGATTCATGATTATATAGTAAAGCAAAATTTTGAGTTGAATGGCATTCTTGTTACTGCAATCATAGACATGTATTGTAAGTGTGGCAATGTTGAAAAAGCTCTACAGGTTTTTAGAACATCTGCCAAGGAAAAGTTATCATGTTGGAACGCCATGATTTTAGGCCTAGCTACCAACGGATGTGAACAAGAAGCAATTCAATTGTTTTCGAAGCTGGAGTCTTTGAATCTCAAACCAGACCATGTCAGTTTCATTGGTGTCCTAATGGCTTGTAATCATGCAGGGATGCTGGACAAAGCAAAAGATTACTTTTCATTGATGACACAAAAGTACAAAATCAAACCATCCATTAAGCACTATAGTTGCATGGTTGATGTGTTAGGTAATGCTGGATTCCTTGAAGAAGCAGAACAGCTAATAACAAATATGCCTATTAATGGAGATGCCATTATATGGGGGACTTTGCTCTCAGCTTGCCGGAAGCATGGAAATGTTGAGATGGCAAAAAGGGCAGTAAAGCATGTTATTGAACTTGATCCAGATGAAAGCTCTGGATATGTACTTATGTCTAATGTTTACTCCGCAACTAGGCAATTTGATGAAGCAATCAAGCTAAGGGTTTTAATAAAAGAGAAGCAATTAGAGAAAGAACCAGGGTGTAGTCTGATTGAAGTTAATGGTGAAGTTAATGAGTTTGTTTCTGGTGGAAGGTTGCACCCTCGAGCAAAGGAGATTTACTCTGTATTGAATGAGTTGAAACTCATTTTACAATACAAGGAATGAGCCTCAAACCTTAGGATTAAGTCATTTTCTGTTGCCCATCTTGCTGTGGATTACAAATTGCTGATTCCTCTCACTAAGTGACCTCATTTTTGAATTTAATTCATCCTTCCCACTTTTTGGTGATCTATCTTGTTCGAGCTTATGTTTAAATCTGGGATAAAAAATTAGCAATAATTCCCTTAATTGTTGTAGTCATCTGATAAGTGCATGGTAACATATGTTACCTGGATGGATAAGAGATTGCGTCCCACACAGATATACTCAACTTTTTATAAAATATTTCATATATTTGAAATATCGTACTCCCATACCCATGTCTTAATATATGTCGGGTATAAATACCAAACACGAATACCTTTAAGAAAAATGAACAGTTTGGGATAACATAAATGGTAACTAGTGATACATGGAGATCCGATGTATTGACAACCACACTTGCACTCGAAAAAGATTTTCTTGGTCGATGAACGCTACAGATAAAGAGAAGCAGGCAATAATTTCATATGAATCTGAAACTGAAGCTGTGAAGATACTTGTATGGAAAAAGCTTAATAAATAAGAGCATAAAATGACGATATTTGGTGGATATGAGAACCTCCAAGAATTGCTTGCTAGTCAGGTTAGGCTTTTGACATATTTTGTCCTGCTGCCCAAGAGTATATCTCAGGAGGTGGAGTGCCATTGATGATCCCATACGAATCAGAAATCTCGAGGTAATGATGCCAACCATCCTGGCAATATTGATTCCACATTGCTGCTTCAACTTCATCATCATCCAATGGTAGACGATCAAAGGTGGCATTCGTGAAGGATGCAAACATGATCAGAACAGGACCGGAAGCAATAAGTGCACCGACTAGTCCTCCACCCACTACCTGTCCCTGAGCAGCAGCCAGGTAAATGGTTAGCCTGGTTAGCCCGGGTGGAGCTGAAGGGGCAGGATTGATGATTGGTCCAAGAAAGGATAGAATCTCATACCGCCTAAAGTTCTCAAAGTCAGCTGCAGAGACTGGTGTCACCGCCTTACGCATTTTAGGAGCCATTAGTATGGCATCGATATCCTGTTCTTGGTTATTATCCATGAATACCTCTCAAAGTCTGTGGCTTGCCTCATTTCAAGCACATCAGAATCCCGAATCGGATAAGAGATTTGCAGAAACTGGTCCAGCATGTTAGTTTAACTTGCGGGTTTCAATGAATAATTTAATTTTATTGCTAGGTTAAGGAGATGGTTAAGTGATACCAACCTTGTAATTAACAGTAGTACAATTTCCATCTATGTATTTTATCCAACTGACCCTTCAATCATCTTTAATTGCCTATCCCAACAAGTACCCACATAAAAATTTCTGCTTCTGCAAAAATAAAATAATATTAAAAGACATTAGTGATTAAAAGAAAAGACAACAACCAAAAAACATGAAATTAGATAAAATACAATGACGAGGCAGAAGCCATTATCAGTCATCTTCTCTTTTAGCTGTATCTACAACTGGACATTGCCGAAGGACTCAAAAAAAGGAGCAAAAAATCCAAATCTAAGACTGAACTGTTATAATAACTTGTTAGCAAGCAAAACAAAATGATGTTTGTAGCTGCGCTGACAAATATGAGGTAATTGCTTTAGATCATATCACGAACTCTTTGCTGCTGTTGTTGTTGTCCCCCTGTGACCACTGCTTGAGAATTACGGAAACCAGGATTATCCCAAAGCTCTATGAAGCTGTGAGTGTCGACGCCCCTGCCCCGGTTGATAACCAGCAAGTTGGTGATTCTGTCCTAGTAAACTGTAATAACCATTATTCGGTTTAGCTGATATTATTCTTGACCCATTATTCTGGTAAAAGATTAGAAACAAACATTAACGTAGTCAATGATCTAAAATTTAAACATTACAGTACATCATTGCTAGATCCGGACCAAAACCGGGCAATTCACCATATTCAAACTCGAGTGATATTATTTTTATTTTAGATTGATTCAAAATAATAATTTTAAATTAAAATAATATATTTTTATTTAAATTTAATTATAAAATATATAAATATTAATTAAAAATTTTTTTAATATAAAAATTAAATAAATGTAAACATACGAAAAAAACTTAAAATTAAGATTTGAAAAATAAACCGCGACTGGCCGATGTCTAATCATTTCTTGTCCATAACATTAATGTACAATGTTTTCCTCCCCATTACAGGTTCCCCACGTGTCACCCTTTGTTTTTTTCATTTTTTTCTTTATTTTGTCGACTATTATAATACCTTGTTAGCAAGCAAAACAAAAGGAAAATTCTAGGGAAAGCTCACTACGGTGAGCTTCCCATAACGTGCTGACGTGGTGAGCAGAGAGCTCATCATGTCAATTAAAATTTTATCTTTTCAATTGGTTAGTCGGTTGAAAGAATTTTATTTTATTTTTTAATTTTATAATTATTTTTTATTAAAATATTTTAAAAATTAATATTATTAATTATTATAATATAATTTTTTATTATTTTATAAATAAAAAAT
>JBBYHM010000005.1:5469510-5481627 GCA_038381775.1 Adansonia rubrostipa | reverse complement strand
CATTTGTCACATCTTTTGGGTTTCCAAAAAATTTATTAGGCATTAGTCAACTTTTTTTTTATTGTGTCAGTAGGAATTTGATATCGCATGTATATGTCACATCTTTCGGGTTCCAAGAAATTTATTAGACATTAGTCAACTTTTTTTATCGTATCGGAAGAAATTTGATACCCCTTACATCTATCACATCTTTTAGGTTCTAAGAATTTTATTAATCACTAGTTAATTTTTTTTATCGTGTCAGAAGTAATCTAATACCCCATGCATCTATCACGTATTTTGAGTTCCAAGAAATTTACTAGGCAATAGTCAAATATTTTATGTCATGTCAGAAGGAATCTGATACTCTAGGCATCTATTACATTTTTCAAGTTCCAAGAAATATACTAGACATTAGTCAAATATTTTCTGTCGTGTCAGAAGAAATCTGATACCCTATACATCTATCACATCTTTTGGGTTCCAAGAAATATATTATACATCTTTTTTTAAAACAAGATCAATTTTTAAAAAAACATCTTTTCTATATAACATGTTATATAAATGATGTCAAATGATTAAAAATGGAAATTATACCAAAATTTTTTTAATGATAAAAATACATACTGTACAAATGGCAGTAATGATAAAAATGCATATTAAACAAATCACTACACATAAAACTCTATTGACGAGGGCCCCTTTCTTATAGTGTTGAACAACAATATGGAGCTCTCCTATTACGTGGTGGCAATACTTGTCGTTCAATATTTTTAGTTTCATTGCCATGAGTTATAAAAATCATATCTTAATCTTTCAGATAAGTAATTAATTTATTAGTTATAAAAGTATAGATTCGTAATATTTAAATATTTGATTAATAAAATTTTAGTACCCTAGATAATACCCTTGACTATATATGAATTTCTTGCAATCTCAACGATGATGATGATGATGGTGATGATAATGATGATGATGAAGCCATTATATGAATCATAATTATGCCTACAAGAATTGAAATTCTTTTAACATTAAAATAACTTATTATACTAAACTAAATCAACTTGTACAACAAAAAACTTTATTACAACATAAATAAATTCCATCGTAGTAAAATTCTGATGGCATGTTACAGTTATCAGTTTTCTGATAATTTTTTTCTTTGAAAAGGATGAAAATCATACCCTCATCTTTCATATAAATTTCAATTGCTAAAAAGAAAATTAATTATAGTAAAACTAAATTTAATCATGATAATAAATTTTAAAATTAAATTTCAAATTATTTATTCAGAAAGCTTAAATCATACCTTAGTTAGCAATAATAAATTTCAACTTCTACAAAGATAAAAATTAGTTACAATAAAATTAAATTTAATTATAATAATAAATTACAAAGTTAATTATATTTTAAGATTACAACAATAATTTTATAATTAAAAATAAAACATGCCTTAAAAAGTTATACAAAAATTCTTCTAAAAATGAATGTTTAAACAACAAAATTTTTTTTCCATCTATATAGAAGAAAGAACTTCGAGCTCTATTTATAAAGCTCGAAGCTCTTCCTTCCCTTTCCCCCTTCCACTCAATAATTTTGAAGGCCACGGACTTAAAGTCTGTGACCCTTTTATATTTTTGCATAGTCACGAACCTTGACAAATAAAATTGGCTGTGCCTTGCCATTGCCCCCCAAATAATGGGGTTGGGGCAACACTAGGAACTTGCCCCCATTACATTGAGATGATGAGTTCTTAATGCTAATATATGTAATGTTTGAGTTCCCAACAATCTCTATTAGCGAGTTTTCAACATAAATAAAAATAAAATATATTTTGAAAATCAATTTTAAAACAACCTATTATAAAAAATAAAAAAATTAATATTATATTCATAAAAAAGCCTGAATATTTACCAAAATATGGAAAATTTTGACTTAAGACGCTAAAATATTTAAAACGAAAATAAAGGCAGGAAAATGAAAGAAAAACTTGTCTGTGCATTCTTGCAAGAGAAAGCAAAATAGGGGGAGACAGAATTTGGAAAATACCCATCAAGTCCGTAGCTCTGTTTGTTGGTTTTGCCTTGCCTGGTAGCCGGAGCGTCGACGATGGAGAAAGAAAAAGATCCCAATACAGCCAACGAGGAAGGCAAAGCTGGTGAGAGCGAGGAGACTGAGGAAACGCTAGAAATTGTCCTCTTTCAAGTCTCCGAATGTTATGTTTATTTGGTCAGTCCCCTTTTCCTCTTGTTATGTAGAATACGAATCTCAATCTGTTGCATGTCAACTCAGAATTTTGGCTGTTTTTCTTGTTGGGTTTTCACACTAAATTCACCCGATTTTAGCTGACTTGTATTTAGTTTGGTGCTCGGTCAAGATTCAGATTCAATAAATTAGGGTACGTATATGGAATCATTGAGCTGGTTATGAATTAGTAGATTGCTAGTAGTACCCTTTTAGAATGGAGTTGATATTTGCAAGGAGCAACAATTAAAAAAAAATTAATAGAAATCGACGTATTTATCCTGATCCTTTCAATTTCGTTAAAACATTAAGATGTGGAAATTATGCGTTTGAATTATCTATGCTCAATTTTAATGTAAATTGAGGAGGATAGTCTTTATTTTAGGATTTTTAGGTTTGGAATCATTTTTTATACAGAAAATAATAAGCGGACTGGAACATTGTTTGCTATTGTTGCATCTTCAAATCCATAACGTCATGTTCAATGCATTATACTTGTGTTGTGCCTCCACGATAGACTTTAGCCTCATATCATAAATATCAGAAACCAGGGAAATAATCGTAGTCATAGTCATAGTAATAGTAATAGTTATTTATCAAGTTGTTTTGCCAAAAGCAGAAAGCACGCTCTCTAATAAAACGGATTTATAACATTTTCCATGAAATATAGTATGGTAGGGATCCAACTAAATTTTCCTGCAGCCTAGTAATTTTCTTAATCAATTTGGTTCACCGTTATTCTTCTTTCTTGATTATTGATTTATTTTATTTATTTAAACAAAACTGTCTGAAGCTGATAAATTTACCTTGCATTAGTTTATGATACTGAGATGAAATCCTATACCAAACTGATTATAGCATGAGCCCTGATACAAGCATTTGGGTCTTTGGCCTGATAAGGTGTTTGTATATCCTAGTTGAAAAAGCTGGGCGTGCTGTGAATCTCTCTTACCAGAATTTACCCTGTTAGAATAAAAAAAATTAAAAAAAAAAAAAAACTGAACTTAATGCCATTTGTGAATAATATGCCCTCCAGTTTAAGGATCTAATTTCACGTTATCACCCTTCAGATATAGGACTGCACTTCACCACTCAAAACTAAAGGAATCAACTAGAGACATATTTTATCTTACAAAAAATTTTATTGAACCCATTGTTCTCTGGGAACCATACTCCGGGCAAAGTTAATTGTTTAAATCAAAGTATAGTAGCAACTATCAATGCAAGTCTGATCAAATAGGAAAGTATAACTTATTCTAGGAATAGAGAATGCAAACAATGCATAGGAAACTGATATATGCCATCGGGAATACCTTCAGGTCAAACAGCCAAAGTTCCCTCTTGGAAGCTCGAATTCCTGCACAATTTGAATCATCAAAAACTTGAGTTAACTAGCTCCCCTACCATATATGGCTTGTACTTTTTGACCTTCATATCTGCACTGATTACTCTTAATCTGGACACAATTCTAAAATTATTGCCTCTCCAATATTTGTAGTGAATAGCCTTTTCAAGATTCTATATTCAAAACGGAAAGCTGAATCTTTGAACTTTCTCAAGCGTCAGTGTGAGCTAATCTGATAAGAGTGCTTTTTTTTTTTTAGTGATTTGATATTTTACCACATTCTCAATCTATATTTGCATTTTGTGCCAACACTGATAATTTTGCATGTTTCTGGATAATTGAACAGTCCAGTGATGCTCTGACATCAGTCTAAAGAATGCTTTTCTTTGTTGATTCAATATATCGCCACATTTGAATCTATATTTGCATATTGTGCGAAAGCTGTGATCATGCATGTTTTGTTGGTAAAAAACGACCACATTTTTTTCTTCATATGTCATTTGAATCACGCAATTTTTCAATATTTTGCATTCATTGACGATATGAAAAAAGATGCTGATGGAGTAAATAAGAGGGCACAGTGGCAGCAGCCTCCATAGGTGTTTAGAAGGCGTATCAAGGCTTCTAGCGGCCAAGCCTTGACTTGTTACATTTCTGGTGACGAGAAGCTTAGCTGGGAGGTTGAGTAGGATTTATCGTTCTTTTCAGTTCTGACGTTTGAGGTTCTTATTTTATTCTCTGTTTTCTCGAGTTTCAAGTGTCAGATGTGTTTTTACAATTTCTTGATCTTACAGCTTTTTAGCATCAAGTCTCAATTTGGGTTTTTGTATCCTATTGGCATTAAGTTTTATATATAGTGTAGGTGTTGTTTTAAGTTTGATACTTTTCTCTTTGGACACCAAGAACATGTCAAAGTCCTTATTGGACTAGGAGTGCTAGTTCTTAGGGGACCAAAAATGCATTATGTATGTTTGTATGTACGTATGTGTGATTCCTAATCCCTATTGAGAGGGGGAGAGTTATTATTGGTGAATTCCCAGCTTCTTTTTTTTTTTTTTTTTTCTCTGTGTGATGCAAAAACCTTAGTTGTTGCTTCCAAGGAAACCTGGATTGAAGCTTGGGGATTACTTCTCAATTTTTTTTTTTCTTTATTTTTCTCTGTTCTCAAAATTTCAGATCAGAATTATGCCGCAAATGCTAATAACCTGGGTCTCTACTTTATTGAAATCCAACCTTGTGATATTTTTCTCATCCCCTTTTATGCCCGCTATGCTGTTTAGCTAATCCAGCACATTATTTCTGCAGATACCTCCGAGGAAAAGTGCAGCCTCCTACAGGTAGGTAGTTGTCCAACTTGTCTAGATATAATGCCCATTATGCAAGAAAAATAAATGTGAATGATATGTTTTGTATTAAGTTGTGCTTACCATTTGCTTTTCACAATGATGAAGTTAAAAAACCTTACCTATCATTCTTTTTATATTAGCGTGGCTGCAACTCTCTTCCATTTGTTTAACTTGCAATGTCAATAACATATTAGAAAGGTGAAAATTGCAAACACGATTGAGAACTCTATATTAGAAACTGTTTTATTTGCCATCATGTTAGGTGAACCTTCGTTCTTTTCATTTTGTTTGTTTCTGTCTTGGAGTTAACTTACTTGCAATCAGCCTAGTTGCTGAAAGGAAAAATTTGTTATGTAATAAACAGATTTTATATCTAATGTTTTGGACAAAATTTTGAAATTAATTCTCCATGGAAAAAAAAATTGTTTTTATTAGCTAACAAGCTGTAGGATAAGGGAAAAGTCCTCTGACTGCCCCTCCTGATGAATATAATTCTTGTTAACCTGCAAGAGGGGTTTATTTGCTGAGTTTACTGTGGCATGATCTTCTTGTTAGATCAATTAACAATGATTAAGACAGCTTTTTCTTTTTCTTACTGTGAAATTTATTTCAGGGCTGATGAATGGAATGTCAACAAATGGGCATGGGAGGGAACTTTGAAAGTCGTTAGCAAGGGAGAAGAGTGCATTATCAGGCTTGAAGACAAGTCTACAGGTAAATTTAGTTTTTGTGCTTTGTAGTGTAACTGTAATGCTTATCTTTATTGTTAGAAGATTGGTTCCTGCTAGAACTCATTACTTCTTCATAGGTGAATTGTATGCCCGAGCATTTTTGAGAAATGGAGAGCCGCATCCAGTGGAACCTGTAATTGATAGCAGTAGGTATGTACAGATAAGTATTGCATTAGATTTTGATGCATTTGTAGTGCTATATTGCTTTTAAATTTTGATGCAACCAATTATCTCGAGGTTGTCTGTTCTGCAGATATTTTGTTCTTCGAATTGAGGAGAACATTGGTGAGTAATTTTTGCTTTCTCCTCTTTCAAGTTTACTTTTGACTATGAAATAAATTTAATTTTTTCCTGTCCTTCCTTTTTTAAGTTTTTCTTGCAATTGTTTATGGCACTTCTATATGAAATTCTTGCCACTCCTCCTGCCTTGCCTTTATTTTTACTGATCTTTTCTTTCTCATTTCCTCATCATAGAAAATAAGAAGTATATCAAAGGAAGTTTGTGGATGAATTGTGAACTCATGTCATAAGAACTACCATTTACTTACATCATCTTTGCAACAAACTACCAGACGTGCATATATGCCTTGATTGTGTTCTACCTTTCTGATGCTGCAAAGTTGTAAGTTAAATTAAAGAGAAAAATAATAGAAGAAACACTTTGAAATCAATTAGAAACTTTTGTGGGGTCACACTAAAAAGCTTGTTTTAGGGAGCAATGAGGAACTTTTGTGGAGTCACACTACAATACTTGTCTTAGAAAGCAGTTAGGAACTTTTGCAGAGTTACAACAGAATTTGTACAGATCTCACTACTCAGAATAATATGGCTGAATATCTGTTCTCCAAAAACTACCCATAAAAGAAAAAACACAACTCTTATGTAGTAGTCAAGTGGAGGCTAATTCTTAGATGCTTACAAATAAGAGGTGCTAGTTAGGCTCCATCATTAACTACCTACTGATGAAGCAATACAGTAGAGAATTCTTCATCCTTAAGTATTCTTAAGGGTGCAGTAATCCAAAATAGTTACTTAAAAATGCACGTAGACACTGCCCACACAATACTACAAAATTGTAATAGGAAGAAATAATTAGCAGCCTAATCAAGTTCCTAATTTAATCTTTCTTCATTCTTATTCCAAATAAGAGCTGGTTTCCTTCTCTTATAAACTTTTACACACTTTTGGATTCTCTTATCACTTTATCTTCTTTCATTTTCTTTTCTATACAAAAGTAACCTGAACTCTACTGATATGAGAGTCTGTCCAAATTGGTGTACCAACATTTCTAAATTATCTTGTCCTTGTGATTAAGAATTGAACACCGAAAAGATCTTTTAATTTGCGGATATGTGTCAGTAGCTAATGCATCATGATATGCTCCAGTGCCTACTAATTTCAGATTGCATTACCATGAAACTTTATGAGTAAGTCAAGAGGAAAAGTGCTCTACTTATTATGCTTTTAACTTTTCATTCCTATTTGGAGCATCCCTTATGGTATCAAGTTACCTACCACATCAAGCATCCAGAAAAAGCGAACACTGCCTGATCTTATGTCTCTGTATATGTGATCTTAATAGCCAAAGTCAGAGAAAGGAAGAATCCATCTTTTGTAATGCGGCATCCTAAAGAAAGAAGAAATATCTTATAGGTGATTCTAGTTTTTGAGCTATGGTCACTTCAATTGGTTCTTGAGGTCTTTGTAGTCGGATTATGTTGAACTTTTGTGGAGTATAACTGTCTCAAAATCCTTAATTACCCAAAAACCCTTCTTAATTTCTGTTCCATCCTAATATTATAAATCAATGTGTGGTCCTCTGTGCATTAAACCATTTTCTTCGTCTGCTTTGAGTTACATGTCAAAATATTGCCGTACCTTTTTTGAAACATTTAACTGTCTTCGATGATGATGGTTGATGTGCTTTGCTTCACTGTTTGCAATTGGTATTTAGTTTTTAGTTTTTAAGCTCTTGTTTTTTATTAGTTCAGAAGTCATGCAGGTGGTCGCCTTCGGCATGCTTTCATTGGCATTGGATTTCGAGAAAGAACAGAGGCTTATGATTTCCAGGCAGCCCTGCATGACCATATGAAGTAGGTTCTCATATATCTTCATGCAGTTTCAATTATTTCGTTTGGTTTTTTTTCTTTGATTTCTTATTAGTTCTTACTGCTCCGTTTTTTCATAGTTTTCTAGTTATGAATGTTTTACTAAACAACGCACTCTTAAAATCGTATTGAAGATATTTGAACAAAAAGAAAACTGCGGAAGAGATGGAGGAGCAATTCCAGAAAACTTCTTCAGTTGATTACAGTTTAAAGGAGGGGGAGACCCTTGTACTTCAAATAAAGAATGTATACCTTTCTACATCTTGTTGACACTATAATAACATTTTATATTCAACTACTTCTAAAAAATTTTCTCCCTTTTTAATGCTCCGTCTCAGAGAGTTGGTTCTAGTGTGAAGTCAAAAGTTTCAGAGTTGAGCGTTGACAGGCTGTCTTTGGAGGACAAAGGCAAACAGAAAGAGCCCATTCTTAGCATCAAACCACCACCTCCTCCACCTGCACCACTTTCTCCTGTGGCTAGCACTCAGAAGTCACCATTACCGCCTCCACCAACACCACTGTCACCTGTAGCTAGCACTCTTAAGTCGCCACCACCAACTCCACCGGCACAATTTTCACCTGTAGATGGGACTGAGAAATCTCCAACAAGCTTACCACCAAATCTCCGAGTGGAGGGAACTTCTGAAGAGAAGGCCTCAAAGTCGGCGAAAGATCATACAGGTGAACAACGTTATGATGAAAGTGAGAGCGCAGAAGACATAGGGGATGATGATTTTGGGGATTTTCAAGCTGCGGGGTAGAGGCTTATAGTAAGACTGTTATGCTTGTTGTTGAATACACAAATTGGTTTCTTGTATTTTATGGGTTTGATACTGTGACGATGTTAAATTTGCCATTTCTCTGGTAAATATTTGGTGAATGGACCAAATCTTTGGAGCGTACTCAACAGAAGAAGTGTTTACATTGACATTTTTTTTTTTTTTATAATAAACATGATTTTTTTTTCCATTTTATTAATGACAAGGATTTATTTAGTGCAATTAATATAAAAATGAAAAGATTTCATAGATGAAAATGTCAATATAATTTCTGTTATTTGATCGGTTGAAAAATGAAAAGAAAGAAAATAATTAAATATTTGATAAGTTATGATGAAAATTAAGTAAATGCAAACATGAAAGTACAATTTTATAATCATGCAACAGCGTCCACATATCTTCCGTTTTTTCCCTTTATGAAAATCTTCCATTTTATCTTTTCTTATTTTTCGAATTGGAATTTAATTTTCTTTCCTTTTCTCTTCTCTTATCTTTTTAAGTTGGAATTTGTTCATGAATAATGATAAAACATAATAAATTTTCTTTTTTTTTCTCATCATTAACACTCTCCAATTCTTTTTTCCTTTCATTTTTAGCTTTTCTCTATCAATTAAAGGTGAACAGATTGGTAGATAACAGATCTAGTCAATCGGCTCTGACTCAGTTCAATTTGTTCAGGTTAGTTTAGTTAGTTTCAGTTATTCGATTTTAGTAAATTTAATTGGTAAGCTTGCGGTTTTAAATTTTAAAACTAAACTGAAACAATAAATCGACATCAAATTAAAAAATATTATTAAATAATATTTAAACCCAATAACCCATAACCTAAATGCCCAAGCCCATCCAACCCAATCTAATCAAAGCCTAATTACCTAGATGCCCTAAACCTAATCCCAAATCTCATCTCAACCAACCCATCCCTATCTCCACCTAATGTCCCAATTCATCTCAAATTCTCATCTCCTCTCAGTTCTCATTTGATGAAAATCTAAAAACTCTAATGGCCAAACCTAAGATTTTGGTGATTTAACATAAGGCTTTCAACCTAATCTTATCTCAACCGATTATCTCATCTCATCTAAAAATCAAAAACCCATAATCCCTTTTTGGTTTCTGGCTACAATGATAAGTTCAGACTTCTTCTACAATAATAGTTTTAGAGTTTGTCAATCTCTTTCCTTTGATTCATCGATTCATTTTTTGACCTTATCAGATAAAATTCTACTCATTGTAAGTTCTTCAATTGTCTAACTCTTTTTTTCATTTTGTTTATTTATTTTTTCTTTTTGGATTTTTACTTCATTGAGGTTATTGATTTATTTTTAATTTTTTGAGACAATTTAGTGGAATGATTGTTTTGCATGGGTGATGACAATAAACCTTCAGAATTTTAAATTAATTTGGTTTATTTTGTTCATAATTTTGTTCTTGTTGAAGTTAGATAATTTTTACGGCTATCAATACTTCTCTACAATGTGATATGTGAATGCGAGCTAAATCAAAATGGGCAGAACTGCCAAAATTGACCAAATTAAACTGATTAAAGTTGGTTCAGTTATATCAGTTTTTATGCTTTTGGTCGGTCGATTGCCCAGACAACTACAGTTAGTTCAATTTTCATTATTTTGAAGTGAAACCAACCGAGCTGATTGAATGCTCACCCATGCTATCAATCTTTTTGGTTTTATATTAAACAGGCACATCTTACCACTTAAATTCTAATAATGAATAAGACAATAGATGCTGCTTGTATCCCTTAATATGCAACCTACATTACACCTTAATGAGGAAAATATAATTATCCGAGTTAGTAAAAAACCAACATTCCTCTTAGTTAAGTTATATTCCTTTAAGCAACTTTTAACTATGGTTGGTTCTCTTTTTCCATTAAGTTTTTTTAGTAAATTAAGGCCATTGAAAATACTATTTTATACTTGCGGGTATATTAAAAAGTCCCTCTTTTCTCTTACATTAAAATTTTTGTTAAGCCTGAGTTTTAACATTTGTCTCACTCGTTTTTCTCAAAAGTAGAAGTTTTTATTTGAAATTAAAACAAAAAAGAAAAAGGAAAAGGAAAAAGGAAAGGAAAAAGGAAAAAGGAAAAAAAAGAAATAGAAATAGAAATAGAAAAAAATATAAAATATAAAATGTTTCAAAATGGAAAGGAAAATTGGGCAATTTAAATATGAAACTCTTGCTCCTTTCAAGTTTTAATCTTGGTGTTTTACTTTTTAAAAAATATAGTTTAAAGAGTTTTGATAAAATTAGGTGTCTACATTAATTTTTTAATAAAATCCATGGAATAAATATGTTTTGCGAGGGAGTTGGGTTATGAGATGATCACTGATCAAATCATTATTCATAAATTGTTCCTAGTCAATGCTTTTGCGAAAATAAGATATTGGTAAAGTTGCTAAGACTAATGTATGATTACTTTTTTGAAGCGCACAACCAATCTCATACATTGAAGTTTGGATAAACTTAAGTTAATATATGGATGCTTGTTGTAAGATCAAATTCACTAAACATAGCACTATATGAGAATGCCATTTACTGTATATGGCAAGATTCTCATGTGGTTGTTGTATAAGTGATCATCTTACTTGAGAAATGCCCAAGGTACCAACTTAGAAGCATAGATAAGATGGAGACGATGAAAGGAACTCATTCCCAGTAAAATCTGGCTTCACGCATGTATTAGATTTCAAAAACATCAAAATATAAAGACAAACACAATGGAAATAAATAAACATAGAAATAGCTAAACTTTCCTACGTATCTTTAGGAAGGCATTTACATGTAGTGTATTTTAAAATTTTAAATCAAGATTTAATCATCCATATGATCAGAAGTTGCTTAAGTTTAGATGTAGAAAGCTAAACACTAAAGCACCAAAAACTAGTTTCTTCAAAGACTCTTGAAGATTACAAGCAAAACACATGTCCTGCCTTTAATTGTTATCCACATAACTGATTGTTGAAATCTTCTTAAGGCCTGATGGTTCTCCAGTGCTAGCTAGAAGAGTTGTCAACTCTCAACCAAAATGTAACTTTAAATCTTGAATCAAACAGAACCAAGAAGAGAGAATGGAGGAAGTTTGAGCCAAGCATAAAATCTCTTAGAAAGATGGCACAAATTAGAGTTTGTGTTTAGGTTGAAATATTTTCAAGAAAAACTAAATTTTATCTTATAAAATATTCTCTCTAGACTTTCAGTAGCCTTCTATCTCAAAAATTAGCTTAAAATTCTCTCTTAAGGCTTTAGGCCATTATATCTATATATAGTAGCTCAATCTTACTCCTAATCAGATTTAGAATGGGATAATTTTGACTAGTTAGAACTCCCTAAACAAGTTAAACTTATTCTCCTTGTTTTAGGTTAATTAAATGGTTAGCTATTCCTTCTCATCTTGGCTAAAATACCCACCTAGGCCAAAGAAAATGGCCAACAAGCTTGGTCCATATATGGCACAATTTAAGGTATTTTGGGCCAGACTTGTGTTTCCTTGAATTTAATCCAATTAATTCAATTTTATTTATTCTAAATAAATAAATAATATTTATTTAATAAATATAATTATCAAAT
>JBBYHM010000005.1:5429577-5457575 GCA_038381775.1 Adansonia rubrostipa | reverse complement strand
ACAACCAAATGCCACAATAATGCATGATAATCCTAAGAGGGTGATGGAAACATGGAGAGCTCACTAAAATGATGAAGATTCTGAAAAACAAAAAAAATGAAAGTGATAAGGTGAGAAGTTATACCAACAAGACGTCACTTTTGGCCAAATAATTAGAGCAGTAGAGAAGGCTTGAATTTCCCTCTTTTCCTTGTTATTGATAAGCAAGAAAAAGAGAAAAATAATGAGGTTTTGGTTTTGGTATGGATAAGGGTGATTTTTTGAGTGTGTAATGGTTGAAAGTAAGTGTTTTGGGGCTATTTTTGGGTGGTGGGTGAAGAGCTACCAGATTTGGTTTTCTTGGCGTATGAATGTGTTTTTTAAGAAGTGTAAATAAGCTAGAATCTAACCTTTTTTAGCTGAGATAGAAGTGGTCCCTTTATACCAACCTCTTGGATCCAAATTAGAGGTCTTTTTTGGCCATTTCTCATGGAGGACAAGGTGATGTTAGCATGGTGGCTATAGGGTGGCCGTATGAGGCAACTTGCTGCCAATTTGATGGGCATACGGTGGCTGGTTTAAATGCTGAAATGATTTTCCAGCATGGTGATATTGGTTAACAAGCTAAGGAGTAGGGTGATCATGTGATGTTGACCCTTTTTTATCCAATTTAGACTTCAACAAAATGTTATGATTAATTCAAAAGTCTAAATTCATAATCTGATATGTGGTTTAGTCTTTCCTGATGCAAAGAAACAAGTTAAAATCGAGTTTTGGATCAATGGTGGATGAGTTAAAAATGCTCAGACCATGAAAATGGCCTGCATGTATCGATACATTGCATAATGTATCGATATATTTGGTCCAAAAACCTTCATGGTATCGATACAATGATCATTTTATCGATACTATGAACCATTATATCGATACTATGAACCACTGTATCGGTACATGTTGATATGTATCGATACATTTCTTTACAGAATGCATGTTTTGGTCCTTGCATGGCCTAGTCGATGCATGAGGTCCTGTATCGATACAGAGGCTTATGTATCGATACATCTACATGTTGTATCGATACAAATAGGGACATTTCAAATTTTTGGTGTGTTGGAGCATTGTATCGATACATGAGAATCATGTATTGATACATTCAAGTAAAATTATGAATTTTCTCATCTCTTTTATGCCTGGATACCTTGGACTACGTCATTTGATGCCATATCTTTGCATTTACCTTTGATATGATCCCTAGGCCTTCTTGACGTCCTTAAAATACTTTTTCACCGATCATCGCCCCCTCTCTTACATCCATGCTCTAGATTGCTACGAATTAGCCCAGACAAAATAAGGTGTTTACAGATGCAGAGTTTTTGGGATTACTGGAGAGCTTCTTTTGATGGCTGAAAGTTTTTTTCTAAGATAGCTAGTTGTGTTTGATTTAATGCTTAGCCCCTGCTTTTAGAAGACCATGAAAGGGAATTTTTTATTTTTCCCTTCTACACCAAGGGACATCTCCAATTACCATGCTTAGCTGACTCTCTTCTTATTGGTTCTGCCATACTGAGCAAGGAGGCAGAAAGGCTGTGATAGCCTACAATTGGAGATATGCCTCCCACACTCTTTAGCACCCATATATCTTATGAAAGTGACCTTTGTCATTAATTGTTTAGGCTCCAAAAATTTGTTTGAATCTATTAATGAACCCATAGTTGAGGTTTGCAATATTTTATGATAGTTCTTTGGTGTACAAACATGTTTAAACTAGGTTTTCGAAGGCTAAAAAGTGGCTCGAACTAGGCAAAAATGCCTTGGTGTATCGATACAAAATATGTTGTATCGATACACAAGGTACATTTTACTCTTGGGCAGCGATACAATAAACTGTATATCGATACTATGAGCAAAAAATGTTTCCTGTCTCGAGACTTAAAGGCCTGTATCGATACTCCGTGGATTTGTATCGATACTCATGCTTGTGTATTAGCTACTGCCAAGGTCTATATCGATACAAATATGCCAGGATCGATACCACACCTTAGGTATCAATACCAAACTCTCTTGTATCGATACTACATGTGAAAATTCAAGTTTCTTGTACTGTAAAGGCCTCGTATCAATACTTGTGCCCAATATAACTTGTACGTACCTATGGCTTCCTAATTTACCTCTACTTGGTCATAAATGATGGGAAATTGATTTGTGTATTCATTTGAATAACCTTGGTGCCACCATGAAAAGTGGCCTTTGATGCCTTATTTTTACATTTTTTTAACACGGCGTCCGATATTCATCCCCCTGCTTTTATCTTTATTTTTTGATTTTATCATCTTTTACCTAACTCTTAGGATGCCAAAAACTGATTTGGACAAAATGAGGTATCTACAACCTCCCTATTCTGGAAACGTATTCAAAGATTTTTTCCCTAACAAACCTTAGTCGAAAGATAAAAGCTAAAAAATTCATTTCTAACCCCTGACTTCAGCACTTGAAAACCTTGATCAGTCCATTTAAACTATCTGAAACAAACCTTTAAATCAAACTAAAAAATAAGCTTGTTAGGCATATTAATAAACCAGTAAAAGACAGAATCCTAAACATGACCAAACAAGCTCAAGAACTTTTCTTTGCAAATCACTGGCCACCTCTACCCTTTAAAAATGATTTTAACCATTTAGAGCCTTTAGACATTAAAAGCAAGATTAGATTAGTGAACCCTAATAAGAAGAGGACGTTGGTGGAACTTTTAGATAGAAGGCCATTCAAAATGCCACCATTAATTATTGGATTATGCTTTTAAATCATCATTTGCATCATTTAAGCTTGCATTCATATCCTTATACATTGTTTATGAAACAGTTAATGAATTCTTAGAAATGAACTTCTGACTTCAAAAGTCCCAAACTAGCAAAAAACTTCAGGTATAGAATTCTTGACCCCATGAATTTATGAATCAAAAAGCCATCTAGGTAAAGTATCTGAACCTAATTTGCCTTGGTCCATGAAAAGTTGGACACTTATTGCTGAATTCATGCAGAGCTAGATGCCTACTCCTTTAGCCCACAAAGAGCTGAATGCTTATCCCCTCTGTCCGTAAAGAGCTGAGCACCTGTCGAATCATTAACAAAGAGTTGGGCACTCGTTAAATCTACACATAAAGAGTTAGGTGCTAATTAAATCAGTCCACAAAGAGTTGAACACCTATCGAGTCTATCCATAAAATGATAGGCACCTATAAAGTCTATCCATGAAGAGCTGGCACTTATTGAATCATCCATAAAAAGTAAGACACCTATCGAGTTTGTCCATAAAGAGCTAGGTACCTATTGAGTCTATCCATAAAGAGTTGGGCACCTATTGAGTTAGTCCACAAAGAGCTAGATTCTTATCAAATCTGTCCACAAAAAGCTAGGCACAGATTAAGTCAAAGCCTATATTAACTGATGCCTATCTAAGGGTCAAGCCCCAAAAAACCCAAAAGCCCAATAGAAAGGTTAAACCCTACAAAAACTCATTTAGCTTTACCTATTAGTCAGAATCACTGTTAAAATATCATAGCCATTATGGCAAAATATTAATTAGGCTTCATTTTGTTATAGGCACTGAAGAGGCATCATTCAACCCCAAATAAAATAGTGTCTATTTGTTTTTACCCTATTCTTGATATTCAGAATGACTAAAGAAGGGCAACTGTAGACACCCTATTTTGTCCGAACCAACACCAAAGGTATTAAAGGTTTTTTTTTGGGCACCATTAAAATCATTTAAAGGAGCATGGAACAATTTCGCATCATTCCTAGCTAAAAAAAGGTGTTTATAGAGTCAAAGTATGAAAAAACCATATTTTTGCATACATATACTGATACATAGCCTATATGTATCAATATCAAACCTTCTTGTCATCAAAATTCAAAATTTTACTATTTATATCAATAAAGAAATGCAATGCATCGATACATAAGTCAGTGTATTGATACATAAGCCACTTGTATTGATACAGGCTTATGTCATAGCTACAATTATGAGTTTTGGCCAAATGTATCGATACACAAGTTATTCTATCGATACAAACTATTATGCATCATACATAATTCATAGTAATGACATATTCTGAGTATTTTGCCTGAATGTATCAATACAGCATCCATTATATTGATACACAACACAATTTTAGCCTAGTTTAAGACACTTTTTACCCTTTATTCTATTGGATTAAAACTCGAATTTGGCTAGGATTTTGGCATAAAAAATTATCAGATGTCCAATATAGCCTAATCCACATTACATGGAATTTGTTTTAGGCCTTAAGCGTTAGATTGATACATTTTGGAGAGGTCTGTTAAGGTTGGCAAGTGGACGTTTCATGTTAAAATCTATTAATGAAGGACAAAAGTGAGATTACTCATTTGATCAACACATGCATCAAATGGTAAACTCACCTCTTAATACCATGACTCATTAAATGGTACATGATAAATGCCCTTTTTGCTAGGTTATTTTTATGGCTGAAATTTAATCCTATATAATGTGATTTTCATGCTTAACCACAGAGATTCACTACTATTACATTAGCTTTCAAAACATTTTTCCCTTAATGAAAGCTCTATTCTCGTAGCTTCCTCTTCATCCCTCCTAAAACCCTTTAAAACCTTTTATTTCCTTTATTTTTACCTTCAAAACTCCCTCCATAGATACCATAACAAAAAAACTCCTTCTTTTCAGTCCTTTCTTGCTAGTCCATAGCAAAAAGAAAGAAGAAAATGAGCTCAAAGTTGCTTGGTTTGCTACTTAAAGACAAAGTTAGAAGTTAAAGCTTCTTGGTATAACTTCCATCTCTTCTTTGTTTTATTTTTTGCTTTCATTATTTCCATCATTTAGTAAGCCATATCCATGTGACCATAACCTTATTACGACTTTCATGCATTATTGCTGGTTATGGTAGCTCTAGGATTTTGAAGACCATCTTAATGCCTTGATAATGCTTGGATGCCCAAAAATGCCATATTTTGTTTTAACATCAAAACAGCCCTTGTTCTTGCATTTCATATCATGATTCTTTTATTTTTCCATGCTAAATCTATGCTAAAATGTTCATTGTAGCTTGCTATAAGTATGACTATGTGTTTTAATGTTTATCTAGCATCTTTTTTATTGATTAAATATGTTATGCTTCTATTTTGAATACTCATTCATCTTTGATGTTTCTGTTGTTTTTAGTTTATCACATATTTATTGAAATGCCTCTATGATTGCTTGCAAAAAAATCTGTTTTAAATCCATACTAACTTTAACCAATAAAGACTAACATGGATTTAATGCTTTCAATCCATTATTCCTCTAATCTTAAGGATAGACTGCTTGGATTCATGCCCTCAATAAGCAAAATAAATTCTCTTTTTAAGCCTAACAAACTCCAAAAATTGTTTTTAAATGTTCGATTAAAACCTTCTCTTAAGCCTCATGTTGTGACTCGATGGCATGGATAATGGGTGATTCATCAACCCACTTTTTAGTATTTGGATTTGTCTATTACTCTACTACCATAGATCCAAAATGCTAGACATTTGGAGGTCTAGAACCTTTACACACGGTTTGAAAGTCTCAAATTGAAAACCCTCTATTTTTGCATTGACAGCGCAATGATCCTGACTTAAAAAAATTATTTTCAGAACCTAAATGATTTTTGTGAAATTTTCTAGTATTTTTTGTTCAAGGGCATCAAAATACCTTTCCAATGGTATCTTGTTTGCCCTTAGATAATTCCGGATGTGGAAGTTATGATTTTTCAAACCTTCACTGTCTGAAAAACCTAAAATCAATTATTTATATTCTGTTTGGGCCATTTGAACCCATCAAATAATTTTTCTAGGATTTTTCAATATTTTTCCTAAAAATTTCACAAAATTTTCTTTTCCAGAAATGTGTAATTTAATGATTTTGAATAAGTCCAGGATGATTTTTCAAAGTTCATTGCACCATTTTCCTTGCATATGCTGCTGGTGCCAAACCAAACTTGACTTTAAAAATTAATTTTACCTAAAAAGTGATTTTCTAAGATTTTTGAAATATTTTTATATTAATCCTTATCCAGTTACCTATCCAATAGTGTATTTTTTTTCCACCATAAACCTTTGAATCAATAAATTTGGGAAGATGGACAATGCAATATTGTCCCTTATTTTTGAACCTAAGAAAAATTAATGAATTTTCCTGAATCACCTATTTAAGGCATTCGGATGCCTTGGAATGAACTCGATTAATTCCCCATGGAGTCATGTCTCGTAACACAAGTCCCACTACGCTTAGATCAAAGCCCAAACACTTTCTAAAAATAATATTATCTTATTTAAATTATCAATTTTAATTTAAAATCTATATTTTCACCAAAAGATATCCAAAAAATTCTAATTTCCAAAAATTACTTAAAATTTTCTTTACGGGAATACTTTAACACTACCTTTTTCTGAGGTTATGGACACTAATTTCATTCAAGCACCTTGTTCTGATAGTCCTAAATATCCGAGAATGAGAACCTAACAGCTACCTTGGTAGATGTTGACTTCCTTCAAGTGGGCTGGACATTTTTGAGACCTATTTGGTCATACCCAAATTGCTGCAGATGCACGTGACAAAAAAAGTGTAATTTCAAAAAAAAAGAATAAATCTTAGATAAAATGGATGAATATTAAAGAGAAAAAATAGTTTTTAAATATTTCCTTGGTAAATTTTGAAATTTATTTCTATAGATAATGTCCCAATCAAATTTCCAATTTTTAGGATTTTTTGGAATTTTTCTATGAAATTTTAAGGGACGACTATCGTATATTTTTACTGATACCCATGTAATATTTATGCCAATACTCATCCAAAAAAAAAGATTCAAGAAAAATCTTTATCGGTATTTTATACCACGAGGTGTCAAATTGTCAAATTTATTATTTAAGATTAAATTTTTCACAGTATTGCGAGTATTATGCTCGAGAAATTTTTTGGTAAAATTTGTTATAGATTTTAGGTTTTCTTCTCTTTCATTTTTAATAATTAATATTTTGAATAATGTGTTCAAATCAATTGATTTTTATAAATTTGAAAGCATCTTAAAATTTTTTCGTTTCCAAAATATGAAGTTTTCTACTTTATAAATTTTTTGGTAAAATTTTTCTAAGTTTAGAATTTTTAAAAATTCTCAAAATATTTTCATTAAATTCATATTAATTTAGTTTTTGAAACTCTAATTTATTTTATGAGTTTTCCATTTTTTTGAAATATTATTTTTCTTCCATAATAATTTTCTCGTAAAATTTTTCAAGTTTGGGATCTCCAACTAAGACTTTTTTATTCTTATTGTGATTTTTTTCTTTCATTTTCAAAATTTTGTCTATGCTTATTAGTTTTAATTTAATTTTATTTTTAATTTTTAATTTTGGAATTAAACAAGCTAGTTATTTTAATTTTCTCGTAACCAATTTAGTTTTGTTCTAACTAATCATTAGTTGATTTTATCTTGACCTGCATTAAGATGATGATTTATCCATAATGACACATATAAGATGACAAAAAATTAATTAATTCTTATCATAATTAAATATCTGCTAAAAAACAAAAGAAAAAGCTAAGAAAATTCTACCAAGAGGATTTTTTTGTTTTTTACCAACTTTAGCCATCCATAAGAAAAAAATACAAAAAAAAAGTAAAAAAAATTCTTATCTTCTTTTTAGTGAGCCAATTGATTACTTGAGCTCACAAATTTTGATCCATGTTTAAAGGCTTAATTTGAAGGCTATGACCAACCTTTCTTGATTTATTTATTATATTTGATTTTTATTAGTAATAATTTAATTTTTATCATGAAAATATATATTTGGTTGTGGAAATGATAATGCAATTTTGAAAAATTGAAGACCTATTAGCAATTGTTGCATTTTAGGTCATATTTGATATTCGATAATTACACCTTTTACGGTGTAATCATTATTTTTAAGTCTCTGGGTTACCGGGATACTTTCATATTGAAGGTACACCTTAGGGGTATTTTAATAATTTTTCTTAAAACCAAATCTTATGTGATTATTAGGATACTTTCATGTCTAAGGTACACATTAGGTATAGGTTTATCTTTTTTTTTTTTAATTTCAAGTCCTCTAGTTTACCAAAATACTTTCACATTAAAGGTCTATCTTAAGGGTATTTTAGTAATTTATCTTAAAACTGAGTCCTATGTGATTACTGTAATACTTTCATGTCAAAGGTACACATTAGGGATAGGTCCACCTTTTTATGATGTTATTCAGTCCTTTAGAGTTACCGGGATATTTTCACGTGAAAGGTATACTTTAAGGGCATTGTGGTAATTTATCATAAAATCGAGTCCTTTAGGGTCATCGAGATGCTTTCATGATGAAAGTGTACATTAGAGGACATGTTGGTCACTTCGACCAAATTCAGATCCTTAGAGTTGAGTTTAGTACTTTTCTTCTAAACCGGGTCTTAGGGTAATTTTTATATAAAATTGAAATTTTTAAAATTAAGATAATATCTCCAAATTAAAATAGTATGTGGTCCTCCAGAATATGAAAAGAATTCTATAGACTATTTTAATAATGAGATATTTTTTTCAAATTGATAGTTAGGATTTTTCAAATTTCATGAAACAAAACCTCTTGTATTCCTCCGGTCCTCTAGTGAGGTACATGAGATATTTTAATTTTTAAATAAAACCTTTCAAATTCTTCTAGTCCTCTGATCGGGTGTGAAAGATATTTTGACCTTTCATATTCCTTTAACCCTAGTGGGGTACAAAAAATAAGTTGATTTTCAAAAATATTAAAAACCTAATTTTCTTATACAAAATAATAAATTTAGAATAAAAGATTTTGATACATGGGAATTATAATTAAATATCGGATATTGAAGTCAAACAAAAATCAAAATTTAAGTTAACATGTAATTAATAAGGTACTAATTATAGGGTATAATGAGAGGGATTAATCTTTACTCATGATTGTAACTGACTCCCAAACCTTTTCATGTGTCTCTGGTATTATCCCTGGCCTCAGATTTTGTTTTTAAGGGTTTCATAACCCTCAAAATACGAATTATTATAGGTGACCAATCTCACCTATCCCTAATAGATTTATGGTTACTCTAAGAAAAATAAATAGTCATTTCGTAATGACTATTTAGTTTTAAGTTAAGTGAGCAATTAATCTCGATGACTTAGTCTAAAAAAAAAAAGGAAATAATAATAATGTGGCCCTTAGAAATAAAAAATAATGACATATAGACATATGTAGGAATGAGGGTTACACCTACATTTTTAAGTGCAACTGGTTAGGACTTGTATTCAGGCCTCATTGTGACAGCCTAGCAACTCCACTGGGGTCTAACTAGAGAGTTAGTCTTGAAATTAATCATGTGTTAACTAAATTTTGATTAATTCAATTTCAACCAATATTTACCTATAATTTTTGGTATGTTTATAATATAATTTTTATTATATTTTTTTACCCTGGCTTCTTTCTAATCATCTTAAATATAGCCCACTTCCCATTATTGCAGATCAAATAGAGAATTTTCCTTGCAAACATGAATCCTTGCATTACTTGATTTCTCACTGGTGATAAACTTTAAAAAAAAAAAAGAAGCCTGCTTGCATATTGAAGTGAAAAGGGGAATGTGTGCATGTTTTTTTGAAAAAAAAGAAAGAAAGAAAATGGACAAAAAAAAGAAAAGAAAATTCAGGTGCATTATCATGAGATTAAGATGTTCAAGATATTTCCAAAGAATCTTTTTCCTAAGAAATGACCTTTCCGTTTGAATGGTTGTGGTTAAGGTGATAATGGCCTTCTTTCATCACTCTTTCACAGGTATAGAAAATTCTTTCATTTGTTTTCCCTTTTTTAAGCCTAAATAATTATTTCTTTTTATAACCCTTGATCAAAGATCACCCCTCACACTGAAGGGTACGAAGAAAATTAGAGAAAATATGAGGGGTAAATTTCCTATTCAAATTTCCAAAAATCTCAATGTTCTAGGGCAAATGCAAAATTAGCTAAATTTGCTAAAATCCACACTTCTTTTCCAAAAAACAAAAACAAGAAAAGAAGGGGAAAAAAAGAAAATAAAATGGGAAGGAAAGATGAGGAAACAAGGCAGTGCAATGCTTTAGAAAAATAGAAAGGACAAACTTCTCATAAAATAATCCTTGATCTGAGTACCCTTAAACACTATATTTGGGCTTGTTCATTCTTTCCTTCGAAACCCTAAACTCAACCTGCATTACACACCTAGCTAAGTCCATTTCGATTAAATATGATTATTTGAAATTAGAGGCTGATTTCTGAAGAAAATTTTTTTAGTTGGAAAGATTGTGAGACTTTTTAAGAGCATGATGATGAAATAAAAAAATGAAAAAATTGAAAGAATGAAGCTCTAGGGTGCAAACCAAAAAAATGGGCAATTTAGAGTGAAATAAGAGAACCACCAGTATTACCTATAGGAGTTACCAAAAATTTTACAAGGAGAAAAATTTTTTAAAGAAATTTGGGGACATTCGAAAACACATGAGTACTTCATGTTGTCAACTCTTAGTTTCGAGAGACCGATTCTGAATATTAAAACCATCCCTTTTCCAACTTGACTTTCTATTCTTAAACCCTTCATGATCAGTCTTGGTACCTATCTAAATACAAATCATCAGGAGACTTAAAGGAATATCGAATTTATCTAATTTTTGAAAAAATTCGTGTTTCATACAACCTGATCCATTTGTGCTAAAGAACATGGGGCATCCATCCTATATATTATGAAATTTTGGGTTGACTCACATTTTTTAATCATTTCAACCTACTTTAAAAAATATAGATTATCATCCAACAAATTTCCTAAAAAAAGATCATTACCCTTTAAGAGATTTGAACATCACATGTTTTAATCTAGATATTTTGAACAAAATCATTTTTTGTTAAAAGCAACTATTTTGAGAAACTTGAAAGGGTGTTTGAAAAGAGACAAGGGTTCTTCTAATTAAAAGGCACCAAATTAGAATAAGACTTGATTCATGGAAAAGAGAATATAAAATGAAAATTTGACATTTGCATCGTTTCATGTTCATTTATCTCTTTAATGGTATTTGCACTTGCATCATTTCAAGTGCGTCGCACTATTAGATGACACTGGCATTAGCATCATTTTCATGTGCATTTGTCTCATTATTGCTAATTGTCTTTGCATCGCTACACAAGCATTTGCAATGGTGAGTTGCGCATTTACATCTATTGACTTCTTCAAACAAGTTCATCATCTTTGGGATCATTGAATTATCATACTTGCATAATGGTTGTTATTACATCAATCACAAAATGACCACATATTTTTAAAGTCTTCGGTGGTGATATTTGAAGCATTTTTTAAAAAAAATTGTTTGAAAAAAAATCTTTGATGGTTAGATTCGAAGCATTTTAAAAGCTTTTATTTTAAACCAAGTATTTGGTAGTGAGATTTGAAACATTTAAAAGAGTTTTCAAAAAGAGATCGGTGGTGAAATTTGAAGCAATTAAAAGAGTTTGGTGGTAATATCCAAAGATTTTAAAAGAATTTGTTTCAAAACAAGTCTTTGGTGATGAAATCTGAAACATTTAAAAGAATTTATTTAAAAACAAGTCTTCGATGGTGAAATCCGAAGTATATTAAAATTTTTTTTAGTTTACCTTTGATGGTGAAATTTAAAGCCTTTAAAGAAGAAAAGAAATTAGCAACAATGAGGCTCTAATTTATGAGACCTTGCTAACGTACAAGAAGACTAAACCTCATAATATCTAAATTAAGAAATCTTCTTCATCCGATCATGCAAAATGTTGGTGAAATAGGCAAAGTTTTTCTTCGTCAATTTCACTTGGTTGGTTAAAAATTGATGGAATTAAATGGCCTCCTCATTCGACCATGTGGAATGTAGGTGAAATAGGCATTAAGTTAACTTCATTTAATTAGGCAAAAGATTAGCGGAGTTTCTTTAGGTTCTTTTCATTTGGTTTGGTAGATGACCAATAAAGTGAGCCCAAATTAAAAAAAGCCCAAGAATAGTTAATGGCCTTGGTGTAGTCAAAATTGGCACTGAGATGAAAACCCCTTTAAACTTAGTTTTCACCCCAGTCATCCTTCATTGGCTATTATGGTTTCACCCTGGTCGACCCATCAAACTTAAGTTTCACTCACCTTGTTGACTAATATGTTTTAATCCTAGTCAAACCATCCAACTTAAGTTCCACCCTAGTCACCCTTAGTTGACTATTATAGTTTTACCCTAGTCAACTTATCAGACTTAGGTTTCGACTTATTCATCCTTAGTTGGCTATTATGGTTTCACCCTAGTCAACCCATCTGATTTAGGTTCCACCCTAGTCACCCTTAGTTTACTATCATGGCTTCACCCTAGTCAATCCATCAGACTTAGGTTCTACCCTGGTTACCCTTAGTTCACTATTATGGTTTCACCTCGGTCAACCATTTGACATAGGTTCTACCCTAATCACCTTAGTTGACTATTATGGTTTCACCTTGGTCAACCCATCAAAATTAGGTTCTGCCTTGGTCACCCTTAGTTGACTATTATAGTCTCGCCCTGGTTAACCCATCCGACATAGGTTCTACCTTGGTCACCCTTAGTTGACTATTATGGTTTCACTTTGGTTAACCCATCAAACTTAGGTTTCACCTTATTAGATTATTATGGTTTTGCCTTGGTCAACCTATCTAACTTAAGTTTCGCTCTAGTCACCCTTAGTTAAATATTATGGTTTTACCTTGGTCAACCCATCCGACTGAGGTTCCATCTTGGTCACCCTTAGTTAGCTATTATGGTTTTGCCCTGGTCAACCTATCTGTCTTAAGTTCTGCCCCGGTCACTCTTTAGTTGACCAGTATGGTTTTACCCCGGTCAACCCATCAGACTTAAGCTCCGCCAAGGTCAGCTCTTTTAATATAGGTCTCGCCCTAGATCCAAGGTTCCCTTTTTATTTGTTTTTTCTAATATATATGTTTTTATTTTATTTTTCAAGACTTTATGACCTGAACAAAATTATATCTATTTAGTCTTTGTCCTGCTACTAATTCTTAGTAATGGTCAAAGAGAGGGAGTTGTAGACACTTAATTCTGTCTGGGCCCTTTGTTCTAATAGTCCTAAATACCCAAGAATGAGAACCTAGGAGCCACCTTGGTAGAGGTCGAATTCCTCCAAGCGGGCTAGACATTTCGAGACCTATTTGGTCATACTATACGGTGGCGCATGGACATGACAAAAAAAAATACAGTTTTGAAGGTCAAAAAGAATAAATCTTGAATAAAAAGGACAAAAATTCAAGAGAAAAATTAGTTTTTAAATTTTTTGATAAATTTTAAATTTTTTTGTGAAATTTTAGTAGTCAATCGTAGTATATTTTTACTAATACCCGTGTAGTATTTATACCAATACTCACCCTAAAAAATAAAAAATAGTCAAGAAAAAATCCATCTTGGAATTTTATATCACGAGGTGTCAAGTTGTCAAATTTATTATTTAAAATTAAACTTTTCACAATATTATGAGTGTTATGCTAGGGAAATTTTCCTAGTAAAATTTGTTCTAGATTTCGGGTTTTCTTCTTTTTTATTTTTTATAATTAATATTTTGAATAATGTGTTGAATTCAATTTATTTTTATAAATTTGAAAGTATTTTTAGAATTTCTCATTTTTAAAATTCAGAGTTTTCTACTTTCTAAATTTTTAAGTAAAATTTTTCTAAGTTTAGAATTTTTAAAATTCTCTGAATAATTTCATTAAATTCATATTAATTTAGTTTTAACTCTAATTTATTTTATGAGTTTTTTATTTTTTAAAAATATTAATTTTTTCCATAAGGATTTTTCTCTTAAAATTTTACGAGTTTGGGATTTCCTATTAAGATCTTTTTTATTATCATTGTGATTTTATTTCTGTCATTTCTAAAATTTTGTTTATGTTTATTAATTTTAATTTTAATTTTATTTTTAATTTTTGAATTAAATAAGCTAGCTTCATGGAAACTAATTTAGTTGGATTCCAATTTTCTCCTAACTAATTTAATTTGGTTCGAACTATGTCTTTAGTTGATTTTATTTTGAGCATCATTAAGATGATGAGTCATCCATAATGACTCACATAAGATGACAAAAAAAATCATAATTAAAAATCAACAAGAAAAAGAAAAAGCAAGAAAATTCAGCCAAGAGATTTTTTTTTTTCCTTTAGGTCGAATCATTCACCTTACAAATAGAGGGAGGATAGTTCTTTTAGCAACTCTAGCCATCCATGAGAAAAACACAAAAAAAAAAACACTAAAATCTCTTAAGTTTTCAAGCTTTTTAAGGTAGATTTTCCCTATAAGCTTCAATTTTTGTTCATTTCATGCATGATTCCTCCGTTTAGTGAATCTATTGATGACTTGAGCTCATAGATTTTGATTCATGTTTAAAGGCAAAGTTTGAAGGCTATGATCAATCTTTCTTGATTTATTTGTTCTATTTGATTTTTATTAGTAATAATTTAGTTTTTATCATGAAAATATATGTTTGGTTGTGGAAACGATGCTATGATATTATCTACATGATTTTATGCTATTTTCCTTAGTATTTTCATGTTGATGTTGTTAAATTTTTTTATATGTTCATATTCCATGATTTTTATACATGTTGATGATGATGTGAGCTTGGTAGAAATTAGGATATATGTCGGTATTCATGAAATCATGTTGTAAAAATATTTTTTTCTAGGTTGGTGAAGGCTGAACATGTTAATGTTCTTTCGAAAATTTTTAATTCTTATTTTCATGACATTTAGGGAGGACTATTTTAAAATATTTGTAAATTGTGGGATCTAAAACTAATTTTCCCAAATTTTTAAAGGCCTTAGAAAGGGGTTCCCATGCTTGGCCAAATTTAACAAGGGTTTATTTGTGAATTTTTTAGGCTATTTTGTAAATATGGAAAGTCTAGGAATTAAATTGCAAAATTAAAATAATTGTAAATATTGTTTTAATGTTTTTCATACTTGGCCAAATGGTTGGTAAACTTTTAAAGGTGTTTTCTATGTATTTTTAGCATGATTAGATGCATATCATACATTTTTAACATTTTTGGGGCCATTTTCTAATTTTAGAAAGTTTAAGGATTTGTTTGCAAAATTTGAAAAAATTCTTCCAAGGGCAAAGGTGCTTGGCCGAACCTTCCTTGTGATTTTTGGTGTTGATTTAGATATGTTTGATGTTCGAGGTTGTGTTTTATATCATGTAAGGACCATTTTGTAAGGTTAGGAAAATTTAAGGACCATTTAGTAAATCTTTGCATTTTTGGACTAAAATGGTCTTTTCTCATATTAAACCACCCATTTAGGACATTTTAGGAATATTCCTAGCATTCCTTAGGTTCTATGATGGTGTGTAGAAAATATTAAGACCTTTAATATTCATCCAGTTTTTTGGTAGAGTACAAAATGTAATTTTAAAAAAATTTAAGGATCTATTAGTAATTTGCATTTTAGGTCATATTTGATATCCGATGTACCAATTTAGGGTATCTAGATTACTGAGATACTTTCACATCGAAGGTATTACTTTAGAAATAAGTCATGTGATTACTGGGATACTTTTATGTCAAAGGTACACATTAGAGATAGGTTCGCCTTTTTATGATGTTATCGACTTCTTTAGGGTTATCAAGACACTTTCACGTCAATGGTATATCTTAGGGGTATTTTGATAAGTTTTAATAAAATCGAGTCATTTAGGGTCATTGGGAAGGGTCTTAGGGTCACTTTTATATAAAATTGAAATTTTAAAAATTAAGATCTCCAAATTAAAATAGTATGTGGAATGTCTCCTAGAATATGAGAAGGATTCTATGATTATTTTAATAACGACATATCCTTTTTAAAATAAAAGTTGGGATTTTTTAAATTTTATGCAACAAAACCTCTTTTATTCCTTCGGTCCTTTAGCAGGTTACATGAGATATTTTGATTTTTAAATAGAACTTTCACGTTCCTCCAGTCCTCCAGTGGGGTGTTAAAGATATTTTAAACTTTCATATTTCTTCGACCCTCTGGTGGGGTACAAAAAATAATTTGATTTTCAAAAATATTAAGAACCCAATTTTCCTGTACAAAATGATAATTTAGAATAAAAGAATTTGATACATAGCAATTATAATTAAATATCAAATATTGAAATCAAATAAAAATCAAAATTTAAGTTAACACATAATTAATAAGGTACCGATTATCGAACATCATGAGAGGGATTGATCCTTATTTGTGCTCGTAACCGACTTCCCAACTCTTTTAGGCAATCTTTGGTATTATTGCAAGACTCGAAGTCTATTTTTATGGGTTTTATAACCCTCAAAATACAAACTCCGATAGGTGATCAATCTCACCTGACCCAAATAGATTGGTGGCAATTCTAAGAAAAATAAATAGTCATTTCGTAATGACTATTTAAGATTAAATTGAGTGAATGATTAATCTTGACGACTTGGTCCCCAAAAAAATAAGGAAATAATAATAATGTGGTCCTTAGAAATAAAAAATAATAACATATAAATATAGGAACGAGGGGTACACCCACCTTTTTGAGTCTGATTGGTCATGATCATATCCGGCTACATTGCGATAGAGGGAATACTCCAACCCTGCTTTTCAAAACTTCACTCAAAAATCTGAATTTTTTCTTTCCCCCAGGCCACCTTGAATATTCTTGCCAAAACTTCTATTTTCATGCCTTTTGCAACCCACAAATCTAAACACAGTTCAAAATTGCCATTTTGGTTATTTCTCAAAAACTGAGGATAATTACAAGATACATCTCGACTGTCCCTTCACTCTTTGTTTTGTGTGTTTTATGTGTTGCTTAATATCTCTCTCTTCGCCTTATTAACTATCTTTCTCTTCGTCTTACTAACACATTTCTTTTCTCGATGATAAATTTGCATCAAGGTTTTTAAAAATCAAGTTTCATAAAATTCAAGGCAATTTTCTATTTCAGTTGCCCTCTAGTGCTCGACGTAGAATATTTTTTTTCTTAAAATTAATGTAAACTATTTTATCAAAACTTCTATGTTTTTCTTCTTTCTTGGGCTACATAGAGAGATATAATCTTATTATAAAAACTTGGATTTAGTATTTCTAAAATTGCATCATAAGAAAGGGATTAGATACGAATAATGACTATATAATAACAGAGAGAACTGAAACCAAAATAATTTATGACTAGATGGTACCAATTTAGAATGTCATGGGAGTGCTAATCTTTCCCCATGCGTGAACAACTCATAGATCCTTTTTAACGAACTCTGGTATACACAAATCATAAAATCGGTATTTCAAGTTTTCTAACTAAAAAAATACCGATTTTAGTAGGCTTCCGGTCACGCCTAGCCTAAAATGATCAATGGTGATTTCAAGTTGTTGGCCACTTCATGATGGTCATCCAAGACCAGATGAACAGAAGATTCGTCCAACGACCTCCCCTACTCCAATCATGAGGCCTCGTTACGCTCCAATTCAAATTCCCAACCAAGGGATGCACCATTTTAAGTCGGGAGCGTCCATCCAAGTAATCGGGCAACGGGCACATGGCGATAATTCTCAATATCAAAGTCTTGCTTTGTAGGCTCGTCATCCAGGTACTGAATCCATAATCCTCCATATCCACATCTACCCAATTCCAAAAAACTATTTGGTTTTATGAAAACTAAAATCGAAACTATTGTTTTAAGAAAAAAAATTTAAATAATAGAAAATTTTTTATTTGAATCAAAGAAAATTAGAGAGAAAATGATAGAATTGAACCGATGATTACTATGATAATTCAGGAGCATCAGTAAATTTGAATCTTTTGGAAATTTAGTGTCGATTTATTGAAACAAATACCATCCAATAGCCCATTTGCACGAGGAAGGGAAATATGCATGTTTTTCATTAAGGGTTTTTTGGTCTTTACAACTTTCATTTTAATAATTTCTTAACTTTTTATTTCGTCTTGCAAAAATTATTTTTTATTACCCTTTTTTCTAAAAATAAAGTCTTCATAGCCCTTAGATCCAATTTTCCCAATAATGAACAGATGTCACCACCATAACCCTTATGAGATCATTTAATGTATAGGTACAGGGGTAAGATTTACTAAAACTTAGTCAAAAAATTCAATTTTTCATGTTATATAGATATATATATATATATGTATATATACTTTATATATGTATATATACTTTCCTTTTTATTATGATTTCGTTTTTACTGAATAAAATATCACGTCGTGGTTTTTCAGCGACCTTAAGTTTTTTTCTGGTTTTTTTTTAACTATAAAACAACTTTTAACAAAATATTTTTCAACTAATATATCTTGACCAAATTTACTCAAAAAGTTATAGAAGTACGGTAGAAAATTTGTTCCGAAATTAAAAGTATTTTGATAAAATTACATAAGTTCAAAGATCTTTTATTTTCTTTTTTTTTATTATGTATTAGGGCTTAAAGGTTTGGAAGTTATCTTTCTGCTGCTAAGCTCAAAGATCATTAACAAATTAATAATAAATTTGAACTGAGAATAAATTTGTTCTTTTAGCCTATTTTTAAGACTAGCATTTGTTATGGCATTTATATTAAATAAACTAGCTTATTTTTTAAAGTGAAAAATTAAAATTCTTAGAACAAATTAATTTCATATAACTATTTAATTTTTTTATTTACTATCAAATCAACCTATTTAACAAAAATATTTTAATGAAAATAAAATTCTTGTTTATAAATTAAATAAATCTTATTAATAATAAAATATATTTATAACGATAATTTTAAATGTAACGAATAAATATAACTATATTTGTTTAAAAAATTAAAATTAAAAAAATAACTAGATTTATTTGGTAAGCTTCTATAGTGAGAACTTACAGGCTATACGTTTTGGAGGCCAAACCTTGCTAGCTCGCTAGCAAATGCATCTTACAAATACATTACATAAGAACTCTTATAGACAAACTACAATACGAACAAGTTACCATTCCCATGCTTCCTGACGCAAGTATTTTAAGGTCTAAATCATGAGATACCGCTTCCTAACAATAATATGTATAACAATGCATCAGCTTCTGCCAAAAACATACACTTCCCATGCAGAGAGAGCCACCGACAGAGGTAAATTTATTTTCTTGGAGATACGTGCGCCGTGCCGTTTATTTCTCTTGCAATTTTTTTTTAATAACAATAAAGCCTAAACCCCAGATCCAGCCAGTCGTCGTCTCGAGGCATTCGATATGGATACTTGAGTAAGCTTGTCTGCCTCACTTAACACCATGCGCTCCTTGAGTGGCATATAATGCCGTAGCCACACACCCGTATAAACCTGAAATTTTAAATGAAATAAAAGAGATCCCGAAATGGCAGCTTAGTAACTTTAAAGTATTTTATCAAGACTCAAACTTCGTAATTCCTATCACGTAAGTCAAAGTGACTAGGGCATTTTCGCAACCAAAAGATGGAATGAGAAGGAAATAATTGGAAGCCTCTGTTTTTTATGCACCAAAGAAGCTGGGAATGAACATGTCAAAATATTTCGTTCTCAACATCATGATCATCAATCATAATTATAATAATAAAATTTCGAGTCCAGAACTATTGACTGACCTGTTGGGGTCTTATTATCTTTGTATCAGGATCATCTAGTGACTCACGCCAGTGTGCCAAGTACCCAGCCATTCGAGGGATTGCAAATAACACAGTGAAGAACTCTGGCGGAAATCCCATTGCCCTATTGAATGAAATCTTAATTGTCACCAATCTAACACTTAAAGAGGAGGAAAAACTAACAAAACCTTATACATAAGTAAGCAAACAAATTAATCATATCTCACCGGTATATTAACCCAGAATAGAAATCAACATTCGGATAAAGCTTCCTCTTAATAAAATACTGGTCCGATAATGCAGCCTTCTCCAAAGCAATAGCTATCTGCAAAAGGAAAAAATAAATAAATAAAAGGCAAGAAAAAAAAAAGAATATTAAAACATTTACAGTAAATAAAGGTATAATAGACAAGCATGCAAATTTCTCTTAAAATTACAAATTACAAAGTACTAACAAATTTATTTTGAGCCTACTAATGGAATCCATACTTTGAAAAGAAAATTCGATTTACAGAATCTGCAATCTAATTTAAAACCTTGATCAATGCCACACAACAAGCTTTCAGAAAATTAACTGAACTATCAGTCCATGCCTAATTATATCTTTGAACAGTTTAAATACCATAGACAAGTTTAATATGGAGTGGTTAAAAAAAATAACAGAATTGGCATGAGAAAAATAATAATTGCTTTATGTAAAAGAATATAATTTGGAGGGTAGATAACCACCTCAATAAGAGGATCCCGGCCAACAATAGAAAAAACTTCCTCTGCCAATTTCTTTATCACCTTTGCCCTTGGATCATAGTTTTTGTAGACACGGTGCCCGAAACCAGACATTTTCCGCTTCCTAAAGAAACGAAGATATATGCGAAAATAAATAAAACATTTGAAAAGAAAAAATATACTGCACTGCATATGGAACCTTCAGCTTCATGTCACTTGAAGTAACAGAAAAATTTATATGCAATATACACCTGTTCTTGACACCCTCAATAAACTCTGGAATGTTCTCAACAGTTCCAATTTCACTAAGCATCTTGAGCACAGCCTATAACAACCAAGACCAAAAAAAAAAAATGCTCAGATCTGCTGGTACGAGCATCTCATGAAAAACAGAGAAGCGATACATTTAAATAAACAAACAAACGAATAATATAACAGCTCAAGTGCAATTATTTAGTCTGAACTCTGAACTAGCATATGATAACACCATTCCGTTTGAAATTGAATTCCAGACAATTACTGATAAGATTGGAGTTATCATGAAACAGCAAATATTTGGTTATGCATACCTCATTTGCTCCACCATGAAGAGGACCATATAGTGCTCCAACAGCTCCAGCTAGAGCAGTGTAAACATCAACTCCACTAGAGATGCAGATAAACACTGATAGTTAATTTAAGATTTTTGGTTGTTCTAGAACTGTAGGACAATCAAATTAAGAGACCTACCCTGATGCAAGATGCCGGGCAGCAGCTGTGGAACAGTTCATTTCGTGTTCTGCATGTAGTATGAAAAGAATGTCAAGCACTCGAGCTAGCCTAGGGTTGGGCTTGTAAGACCGATTGCCCCTGAAAGTTATGAAAATCGATACATTAGTTAGGAAAAGGTAGACCAAAATCTTGCATTAATTAAATGATCACCAGGAAATAGCATATATAGTGATTGCTTATGGCCTCGTAGATGAGGAATACAGGATAAAAGAGCATTAAAAATGATCAATGATAACAAAATCTAGCAGTCAAAGTATAAAACTGTTACATTTTCCCAAAGTAATTGCAAAAGAAGCTAGTAATGAGAGAATTAACGGTGCCAAAGAACATACATTGAATCTAGCATGTAGAGAAAGTTCTCAGCATAAGAAAGGTTGCTGGAAGGGAGAACAGGAGGCCTTCCCGCCATCCTCAAATAAGCTGCTGCAGCAATGGTTGGTGCCTGCAAATAGAATAAAGTTTTGTACTGATCTCTCACAGAATTAAAAAAAAAAAAAAAAAAGAATAAAAAAGTGGCAAACCCAAACCCATAGGACAAGATGAAAGTAACAATTTCATGCATGAGGGTTAAAAATATTTCCCCGTGCATAGAACCAATTTCTTTATAGTACAAAGGATACAGAGAGGAAAAGAAATAAATGCACAAACCTTTCCAAGTATCCGTGCTATTTGCTTGTCTCTCACTTGTTTCGACTGATAAATATCTTGGCCCTGCATTAACAGTAGATGTATGCTCAAACACCTGATATGCTAGGAGAACAGAATAATCCCAGAAAGATTTTTAAATTATCATTTGAAAAAAGCAGCAGCACAACAGAAGTTTATGTCTTAAGATGCTACACAAAATTAAAATTGCAGATAACTTAAGCCCCAAAGTAAGCATTTTGAAACAGGAGATACCCTCACAGTGCTGCTCTAACAAAGAGAATAGAAGGAGATTAGTGCAAGACTGCAATTTGTCCAGATTTTAATGTTTCCACAATTCCTTTCCATAAATGTGCGTTGCTCTGGATGACACTTTGCCCTCAATCAAGCTATACTACCGGATCACTTTCTTATGTTGTAAGTATCAAGTTAAAACTCCTGATTTTGACTTTTTGTAAAGGGCTACCTCATAGAATACATACTTACAACTCACTTTTAACATTTGGAAAATAGCCTCTCGAGATAGGCAACTTAACATCCAATGCCTTAAAACCATTTGATCTTAGAATCCCTACAATTCCAAAACCACTAGGCCCACTTATCCTATTTTTTCCTTCCATAAAAAAATAATAATAACAACTTTTCTCCAACTTCCTGCTTCCTATGTACTCTTATCAGACCCCTATGATTGTACAAAAAGCTAGTGCAACATGATGTCAACTCAATTAGTTCTCATAAAGCATTTTTTTTTTTTTTGAACTTAGCCATCAACTTACTCTGAGAGCAGGATTGGCATCCGGATGAAAGACAGAAAGAGCACTCATTGCACTAACAAGGACACCCATTGGATGAGCATCATGAGGCATTGATTGTATAATGTCCTACAAAAAAGAGGAAAAAAGATACCAGCTGAACAAATTCTATTGAGCTAAAAGGAAGCTGAAAAAGAAAATCAGAAACCCTTATACTAAAGAAACTAAAGAAATTAGAAAAGCAAGGGAGAATGTTTATTATAAACATCACATATACTGCAGCATCAAAACGACGGGGACTAGACATGGTTTATTTGCTAGAAGAAAGAAAAACACACCAGAATCCCTTGTGGCACAGCTGAATGTTGGGCAACAGCAAATTCCCAGTCTGCTAACTGACCTTCAGAAGGCAAATTCCCATACACTGAAAAAGTGGAAGCAAGTTATTTAAAACACATAACCAAATATATAAGCAAAAGCATAATTGCAATCAAAGACAGAAGAATATAAACCTTTATGTCCTGGATAATTTGATTAAACCAGCAATTGATTTATAATCTTAAACTTATGTCTGTCATATAACGATGAGAGAAGTAGGAAACTATTTGTCCTCAAATAGCCAGTCAGAGAATTATTGCCACTAAATCAAAAATGGTCTTGCCTTAGATACAGATCAACAAAATGGAATAAGTTTCAGCTTAAAAATAAAAAGCAACTATTTACACTGGAATTGGGAGTCCAACTCCCTTTAGCAACGACATAACATCCTTCTCAATAGCCTATTCAGCATTCATTTAAATTTCTTCTTTTTCTCACTTTTCTCTCCCCTTAAACTTGATTGATCTTCATGACACACCATGTCACATAATTTACAAACAATCTCCATATGCGTCAATATAAAACAGACCTCAACAATTAATTTCTTTGATCCATTATAGATTTCAGTTGATTTAATAAGTCTGAAGTATCTTTCACAAATAAAATTTATAGCTTTGCAAGATGGGATTTGCATAAATTAAACCTCAACTCCCTTAATGCAATTTCATACTCAAAACGATAATTCTAAAAACTAAAAGCATAGATTTAATCAATTTCTACAAACAATCACAGTTTAGATAAAGAAAGGGGGGGCTTTTGTATTCCTAAAAGCTTACTTAAGAGGTAAGCCACTTCCAAGAAAGTGGAACTCTCGGCCAATTCCTCAATTGGATACCCTCTGTACCTAAGAATCCCTTCATCTCCATCTATATAAGAAATCGACGAGCGAACCGGAGCTGTATTCAAGTAACCTGGATCATAAACTTTCAGCCCCTTGTCATCTTTCCCGGCTGTTATCTGCAATTAAATTCAAGGTTAAAATTAAAATTATAAAATTAAAATTATATCTCTTCAAATCCAAAATCAGATTTTTTTTTTAAATAAAAAAACACTAACAATTTGGAGGTTGTCCGCAATTAAATTCAAGGTTAGAATTAAAATTACATCTTTCCAATTCAAAATCAGATAATTTTTTTCTAAATTAAAAAAAAAATAGTAAAATTGGTTTAACACTTAAATAGATATATAACCCTTTTTAAATCGGTAGCTCTGACAGTGCCTTCCCTGGACACAGGGAGCTGGTACTTCTTCCCGGTTCGCTCATCGACGATGGTTAACGAACAGCCGAGAGAGGCAACGGTCTGAGCCGACACGCACAATGGCTCGAGGACGGTGGAATTGAGGTTGTTGGAGGACCAATCAGGAGCTGCAAAATGAGCAGCAAGCACGGCCAACCGTGCCTTCACTTTTGAAGATGGTCCTTCCTTTACTGACATCTTTCAAACTAAAATCAAACCTTAAAACAATCTCCAAAGGAGAAGAAGAGAACAATAATATATCGAGATTTTAGTTAGCTTTTTTTTTTACCCTTTTGGGTAGCTTTCTATTTCCTGGAAATGTGATATTGAAGTTATATAGGAATACCAATTCCTTTGATTTATTTTATTTTATTTTTTTTTCCTTTTATGAGAATTACTTTTGGAGTTTCGTTTTCTGACTTTGGCTTTCAGATAAAGCTCACAACTCTGGACAATAACAGGACGTCAATAAAATATTAAAAAATAATATGATAAAATTATATAAAATTATTAAATTTTATTTAAATATATAATATTTTAAATATAATATAACATATAAAAAAAATATAAAAATATAATATTTATCTATTTGGAAATTTAATGTAATTAGAATTGTTGTGCAGTTATTTTCTTTTCCTTCTCTTTTTAACTTCTTCTTTCTGGTAATTCCACCTTCGTTCGCACTTCACACTACAAACTCACGTGCTTCACATTATAAATAAATCATAATAGGAAAAATACTTTTTATTTAAATCTGTTAATTTTTATTGCATTAAAATAAATCTTAATCTTTAATTTATATTAAATACTTTTAACAGTTAATTTAATTAGATCAAACTTTTGCATTTGGTCCTTGACTAAATTAAAATTCAGTCATATAAAATAATTTGACCCAATTGAATGTTTATACTTTTATTAATCTATAAATTAAATTAAATTAAATTAATAACAATGTTAACGTAACTTTTAACCATTCGGAGATAATATGATTTTTTGCAGTTAATCGTTGTATAATCAAAAAGTGTGAACTTAATCTTTCTAAAATATTTCATATGAATCGAGTTTTTATATTTTTTATTCTGGTTCAATTATTGATAATATTAAATTTCTCTTGTTTAACTTGCTGGTTTTGATATTTACTTTGCTAATGTATTTTTACTAGAATGACATGACACTTTCACGTGATTTTAAAATTAAAAAAGTATAATGTAAAATTTTTTAAATAAATATAATTTAAAATGATTTTTTAAATTATTTTTTTCTAACAAAGACATTTAAAAATAATTTTAAAATTAAAAACCAAAACCAAAACTAAAGTGTTAATCAAATCATCAATCAAATTTAAAAATATTAGATAATCACTAAAAATTTTTAAAAATTATTCAATCAAGCTTTTGAGCAAATTTTTTAAATGAAAAAAGAAAGCACAACAAAAAAAATTTAAATAGTTTGTGCTTTCTTCCTCCATTTTTTAGAAGTAACCAATGAAGGGTTTGATTTGGTATTTTGAAGGGATAATTCAAAAAAAGTGCAATGCGCTGATAATTATGAAACAATGAAAGCAGAAAAAAGTTAATGTAAAAGAAGGAAATAATAATTATTAAAATTATTAATAAAAATTTGAAATTACTTTTTTACCCTCACTTCATATTCTCTACAGCTGCTGCTTTTTCCCTTTGCTGCAGAAATTAGGGGGTCGGTTTTCTTCCTATATAAAATATATAATAAAATAAAATATATATTAAATAATCTATTTATAATTTTAAAATATTATTTATAATTAACTATATTTTACATTAAATCTCAAAGTATTATTTAAAAAATAGTTACTATTTAAAAAAATCAAAATATTTTAAACTAAATATCAGGTTACAATTTAAAAATTATAAAAAAATAAAAATATTTTATATTAAATTTAAAATTATTATTTAAAAAATAATTACTATTTAAAAATAATAAAAAAATAAAAATATTTATACTAAATTTTAAAAAAGTATTTATATTAAATTTTAAATTAATATATAAAATAATATACAATATATTACAATATTTTATATATTACAATATAATACATACTATATATTATATATATAATATATTAAATATATATGTGGTAGGGGAGAGGGAACCCAACCCCGACCATTATATATAATATTTTATATAGTTTTATATATGATATATATAATATTTTATATAATAATATATAATATAAGTAATATACAAATTATATGTTATATATATTAAAAATATATTTAAAAATAATAAAAATTAAAAATATTTTATATTAAATTTTAAATTCATAAAAGAAAAAAATATATTAAATTCTGAATTATAAAATAATCTTGAATTAAATTAAACTGTGAATTAAAATTTAAAAATAATAAACATAAAAATATTTTAAATTAAATCTTAAATTACTATAAAAAATAATAAAAAATAAAAATATTTTATATATTATTATGTATTTTTATATAAAATATTTTTTATATTAAACCTTAAATTACTATATAAAATAATAAAAAATGCAAAATATTTTGAATAATAAAAATCTTTTAAAATTATTATATAATATGCGTTATGTCGTAATATATTATATATTATTTTATATATTGATTTAAAATTTAATATAAAATATTTTTAATTTTTATTATTTTTAATTAAAAATTAAAATTTAATAAAAATATTTTATTTTTTATTATTTATAAATTTAATTCAATATTTAGTATAAAATATTTTTTTATTATCTTTAAATAGTAATTATTTTTAAATAATAATTTTAAATTTAATATAAAATATTTTTATTTTTTATTATTTTTAACTTGTAATTCAATATTTAGTATAAAATGTTTTTTATTTTTTAAATAGTAATTATTTTTTAAATAATACTTTAAGATTTGATGTAAAATATTATTAATTGTAAACAATATTTTAAATTTATAGATAAATTATATTATATACATTTTATTTTATTTTATTATATATAAGGGAACCGACCCCCTAATTCCCGCAGCAAGGGAGAAGCGGCAGCTGTAGAGGATATAAAGTGAGGGCAAAAAAGTAATTTCAATTTTTATTAATAATTTTTATAATTATTATTTTCTTCTTTTAAATTTATCTTTCCCACTTTCATCTTTTTTTCATAATTATCAATGTATGGTACTTTTTGAAATTCTACCTATTCTAAATTTCCCTTTTGATTTAAAGTTTGTTGGTACTCTAGATTGATTTATTGTTTGTTATGATGTTGATTTTACTAGAATCTTGTATTTTGTTTTTTTATTTTGATTTTACTTTTTAAAATTATTTTAAAGATTTTTGTTAAAAAAATAATGTTAAAATGATACTTGTATAATTTTTAAATTTTCACTTCAAATATTCTTAAATTTAAAATTATATAAAAAAAAATGTCATTTTGATAAAAATACATCAATAACGTCAACACCGAATCAACAAGGAATTGAAAAATTTAACGATAATTGAACTAAGATTAAAAAAAATTAATAAGTAAACACTGCCTTTTTTCATTTCGAATAATGTCGCGTCACAAAAGTCAAATACCATATTACGAGAATAAAAAACGACATCAATAAACTAATAATAAATTGTAAATTCCGTTATCCATTTAATTTAATTTATAAATTAATAAAAGTATAAGATTTAAACTGATGAAATTATTTTTAAAAATTAAATTCAAAATTTGACTAAAGCATAGAGCCAAATGGTTGATTTGACTATTTATTAAAAAAATTCTTTAGCAAATTTTTTTGGCTAACTTTTATAAGTAAATTAATAAATGACGGACACTAGTGCTCACAAA
>JBBYHM010000005.1:5385459-5399682 GCA_038381775.1 Adansonia rubrostipa | reverse complement strand
GTCAATAATGATATGGCCTATAAAAATAAGAGAATATAAAATAGTAATAAATTTAATAAATATAGGAGCGAAGGCCAATTAATTCGGGCTTGGTTAAGATTCGTATCCGCACGTTGCGACAAGGACCATTTAGCCATTTCGGTTATTTCACATAATCTAGGGTCTTTCTAAAAATTTCCATGCATTTTAGGGCCATATAGGTTATTTTACATAATCTAGGGTCATTTTAGCAAATTTCATCATTTTAAGGCCATGTAGGTTGTTTTACATAGTCCAAGGTCATATTAGCAAATTCTATCATTTTAGGTTCATTAGTTATTTCACATAACCTAAGGTTATTTTAAAAATTTTCATCATTTTAGGACCATGTGGGTATTTTCATGTAATATATTGTCATTATGATTATTTTACTAAATTTCATAAGAAAACTAAATATTTAGGGCTATTTTGTACCTTTCATCAAAATAAGCTCTTTTTGGGTTAGTTTTACACTTTTGTCAAAATTGACGAAAAGAGAGTTTTTTAGGGTTAGTTTTTACCTTCAATTAAAATTGGTTAAACTAAGTTTTTTAGGGGTTAATTTTGTATTTTTCATTAAAACTAACCAACATCGAGTCTTTTTAACGTTAGTTTTTTGCTCATATCAAAATTAACCAAACTCGAGCCTATAGGGTCATGTAGGTATTTTTATCTTGATACATGTTCGTTAGAGTCAATTAGGTGATATTATATTAAAAACCAAGCATATATTTTCATTAATTACAATACAACTTTTTTAATAAAATCCAAGGCAATATCTCCAAGTTAAAATAGTCCATAGATATCTTCTAGTATAAGGCAGGTCTTTTAAAAGAAACACCCCCCGTTAAGTAAGAAAATCAAAATTTTCAAATTTTTTCAAAAAATATAACTTTCCTATTTCTCCAGGTTTTCTAAAGGGTTACAAAAATATATTTTAATTTTCAAAATCGATTAAAATCTGATTTATTTTCAATTGCAATAATGACATTAATATCAATTATTTTAAACAAAGGAAAACCCTTTTTAAATAAATAAATCGAAATTATTGAATTTCTTTAAAAAATAAAACTTTGGTACTCTACTAGGTTTTTCGAAAGGGTACAAAAATATTTTAATTTTCAAAATCAACCAAAATCTGATTTACTTTTAATTGGATTAATGGCATTAATTTTATATAATTTCAAAATATGGGAATTATAATTAAATATTAAAAAATTAAAATCAATTTTATTAAGGTTTAGGTAACATGTAATTAAGGGGTACCAATTTATGGACGTCACAAAGGTGTTCGTCTTTGCTCGAGCGTAACTGACTCTCGAACCATTTTGATGTGAATATGTGATTTTTAGGCAAAATTTGGAGTTTTTAGGGTTTCGTAACTCTGAATAATTAAACTCTAGTAGGTGACCAATCTCGCCTACCCCAAATAGATTAGCGGTGACTCAATTTAATTGGCTATATCATAATGGCTAGTTAGGGTGAAGTCAGATTAGTGACTCAATCAAATAATTCAATCTTGTCCCTATATTAAAAAACCTCATGGACCTAAGTCTTGCAAGCCAAATTTGCAATTGGCACATTAAGACACTCCTCATGAAATTCGAAGCTCTAAATCGCTATGTAAGTGCCTTAACCCAAAGAAAAAGAAAAGCTTCTCCCAATTTTTCTATTTTCTTTGTCTTTTGTGTTGGTTTCCCTTTTGGTGATGATGCTAACACTAGTTTTCCTTTGATATTTTTTTACTCCCTCTAAGTTGTTTTATGTAAGAGTGAATTTGCCAAAAAAGAAATTTGCATTATTCTATGGTAAGAGCAATGAGGAAGGCCTACCCAAGAATGGCTATTCAACAAACTTAGCTTAACCAAACAAAGGCACTATTGTGCCTTATTGAATAAGTGGGAATGGCAACCAAGCACAATGTCATTATTAGTGACATGGAACAATAGGTCTATCAGAAGCCCAAGACTAAAGCTTTAAGTGGATTGATGAGAAAACATGCACACCAAGCAAGAATAATGGTTGGCTAAGATATCTTTAGAGAGTTAGGATTATTGCTGCGATATATATGATATATTGGTGATGTAGCCTTATGCCTAATTGCTGAAAATACTCTTGGCATTCTGATTTTTCATTGAGAGAAAGATCTTTACAACGTGAGCTTTCTTTCTTTGAGAAAACACCAAGTCACCATGTCCTAAGAGGCTATTCTTCTTAATATAACTTGTCTTTCTTAACTTTTGTGTTTACGTCACATCACCAATAACAATACGTGATCTTGACATTGACGAAAACCATAAGAAAATACCTTCTGGTTGTGATCCGAGGATCAACTTGCTAGCATAAGTGAGCCATCATAACTTGGAGAAGGTTTTATTAACTATTCGTGTGGACAACCTTTGGAGGAAGGACAATTGTTCTTCTTGTGATCTTTTGGAACTTAGAGATGACAATCCTATTGGTATGTTAGAGGTGTACTTGTGTTCATGATAAGGAATGCCAACTTAAGATTACGGTATCTAAGTAGGTCACTCTCAACTTATTCTTGTAATTTGTTAACCTTTGCATGCAAATCCGAGAACTTATGAGATCCTAGAGAAAATCATGGCGATTCTATGTTTAAATTTGACAGCCTTATTCTTTGACATATTTCTTATGCTTATATATTACATATGAGCCATGATTTGCTTCAAGTGAACAAAAGGACCAAGCGAGTTGTTTCCTGGCAAGTCTTCCCACCACATATGATGATAGGTGTGTAAAACTCAGCAAGCGATGTTGGAGCCTTTAGTTTACTTTTGGTTACATGCAAATTACATTACTATTTTTTGGAGATAATCAAGTATTGATTGATGTGTTGATTAGTAAAGGCTTCGGGTTTCTCAAACCTAGTTTTTGAAAACTAGTTTTCTTTAACTTGATTAATTTTGAGTAGCATTGAAAGTAGTTACTAGGCTGCGTAAATGACTTGGCGCACGAAGAGGGATTTAATTGTGGATTCATGGGAGGCAATATATGAATATTGAGTTGCCTTTCGTCTTTCTTCCCTAATCTTTCTAATGTGGGTAAAGATGCCTGCACGCATAGCTCAGTTTTCTTTAGCCAAATGAGACGATTTTTTATTTATTTTTAAGATTTCAAATGACAAGCATGCATGAATAGGTAAAAACGTAGTGAAACTTGTAAAGATTTAATAAGTGCCCTCCATGGACATTATTTCATCACCAAACCAGCGATTCTTCATTTACCAAAGCTGCTGAATCCTTTATCAAGTTTCTGAGAAATTTGTTAGTTCCAGAGTCTTTCAAGGAAATAAAATAAAAAAATAAAGATGAAAATGCACTAGAGTCTGAACCTTAAAGGAGAGATATCACACAACAATAACTAGAATCACCTCGCTAACAGCCAATGAATTGAGAGAAGACGACCAAAAAAAATAAAAAAGTAGTGGTACTATATTAGCTATCATTGGCTTTTCTTCAGGTAATTGATTCCTAATATACTATTAGAGGTTTGGTATGAGTCAACATTATTCAGTGTTTAATGTGATCGCCAGAAGAAGATTCGGCCAATGTAATATCAGTAGAATACTTTTTGATCTTCAAAGAAATAAGAATGCTTGATACAATCCCAAGTGAAGGCAATATATAAGACCAAACCATTGACTTCTGTGAGCCGGATGCTGACGCAACAGCAGCACCGGCAAGGCTACCAATGGAAGTGTTCTGCAATATCATTGGGACAGACCCAATAACGGTAGGGAGCAGAAAATCCACTACAAATCCAACTTTTGTGGCAGCTAGAGCATAATTTATGACATACGAAGGGACGGGAGAGAAACGTGCAAGAAGGACAAATCTCCAACCATCACGTTCGACTCCACGAGAAATTAGATGGAAGTATTTGTTTCTCAGGACCCAGTCCATTGCAGAACTTGAACTTCTGAAAACCAGCCTAGACAAATGCACGATAACAAAATTGGTTATTATTGGTAACGGTAAATACGAAAAAAGAAAGATTAATATATAAATCTGGAAAAGAAAATGATCAACATAGCATCAGATTCAGAAAGTAAGATATATGAGTAGGCACACTCCAGGTACACAAGCTAGCTCCCGGTTCTATGGAATCAAGTACAAACAATGCAAACATGGTTTGATTTTCGGATAACAGGGTTCATTACAATAAATTCACTAAGACTATGCCCCTTTGCCATTCTTTCAATGAACGTAGCTAGACAAACAGAAAAGGTTAGGAGTAATCATCTGACTGTAACATATGCCATTCTGATAAATGTTTGCATGGAAAACAACGGTCAGTTTTCCCCTTAACTTATTATGCCTAAATTCTGACAAATACATTCATTTATTATACTAGTGAAATTACTTTCTTCCTCCCCTTCAATTCACTCAGTTTTCTATAGTATTCAAATATACTTGACTAAAGATGTTCTTCAATTTCCCAACATGTTGATCCAAAGCACAAATCTGAGGTAAAAGACTGGAATCATGCCAAATTAAATCTTATCCAAAACATATGGAACTTTACATACATGAGGAGGAAAGAATAAGAGTTTTCTCTATATCCAGTTTTTATTAGGAAATACTTTATTTATGAAAATTGGATTTCTTTTTCCACTTTTGATCAGTTCACAAGAAAAATTCTTGTGTAAAACAACTTGCAGAATTGGCTGTATTGTGGGAAGGTAACTTGCGTGATTTTTAATATGGTTAAAGTCCTTCATTTGAGCAACCATCCTGCATAACAATGGCTTCATTTGAGATCCAATTTCAACATCATCAAAATTTAAAACCCTATCCCTAACTCCTGTTCCACCATAGCCAAATACCCTGAAATACCTTATTTTTTGTCCCATCATGGGCAGACTTCACAAATATGTCTCACATAACTATCGATAGAATTTTTTTTTTCCACAGCTCTACAACTGAAACTATAAAATTCGGGTTTAGTCAACTTCTTGCTTAGAAAATTTTCTAATAAAAAAACCAGTAATCAAGTTTTGAATAACTTGTTAGAGCATAATTCAAAAAAGCTAACTGAAAAATTAAATGACTCAAGATTTAAATATATTACTTGCATTTAATAGGCTCAATCTTAATTTTTCTAGATTTAAGATTTTAAAATTGTAAGGATACTTGTATAAATTAGTTTTTCTTATTTTCCAAGAATTAGAACTGTTGGGCCATCTTTAGTATTTTTGCATTTATATTATGTGCAATTGAACCCTACTGTGAAGCTTAGAGACATCTTCTCTTCTATTTTCTTTAATCATTTTTCTCAGTTCTATCAAGAATTTCAGATCAGAAAACTATCATAAAATTAGCCAGCTAGCTGTCCTACATCAGTCTGGTATTATAGCTTAGGGATCAAAACATTGCTGTAATTCTGGTTAACAATGGAGACAACTGCAAAACCAAACTCAAAGGCTAAAGCTCTTTATCAAGATCATAAAAGGTCATACCCAGTGCACAAGGCTCTCACTATAAGCAGGGTCTGGGAAAGGTCTCTATGTATGTAGCCTTCCCCTTGTTTTGCACAGAAAGACTGTTCTAGGGGTTGAACCCATGACCAAGTGGATAGCAAATAGACACTCAACCATCGCACCAGACATGACCTTCACTCCGTACTAAAGGTGGTTCGAGTTATACCAGATTCAAGCTTTTTCAGGTCTAGGTCCTTTTGAGTTCGAGTTCTTTCAGGCTCAAGTAAGGTTCGGGTTTTACTTAATTTTTAATTTTATGTTAGATGATATAATTTCTACATAATGTAAATGTTTAAATCCAAAACAAATTATTATTGTCAATAAGCTTTTGTATAATATGATATTACCAATATTTGTTAACACTAAAAAGGATATAAAATTAAGTTGTTATGTCAAATCAATATATTACATAATTGATTACAAAAAAATGATATATTCTCATATTGCATTTAAAAGGACCAACAATAATTAATAAGCCTAATACGAAAATTTTCCACTTAACACATAATATCTATTAAAATTCTACATCATGCTAATTTTTAAAGTTATGACATGCCCTCTTTATGGTTAAGAGCCCACATTTTGATCTTTTATCACAAACCAACCTTTGAGTTTCCAGATTCTTCGATTCTTTTTCTGTTTTAACATATTTTGATCATTCATATGTCTTCTTTTACTTATCAAATCATTTTTTTTCTCCATTCTGACTCTTTCTTCTATCTTCTCTTACTCATTTTTATCTTTTTCCTTTTAACTTACCCATTATTTCGGCGATCCAAGTTGCTTACCCAAACAATCTAGGACATAAAACAGCAGCCTAGGATGTACAAATTGGATACGGATCCAACAAGTTGAAGTGATCCTAGTAACTATGATAGGATTATACAAGTTACATTGAAAGTTTAGAGACATAGCATATGGGTTCAAGGAAATTTTCTTATAGTCTTCACTATTACATGCAATTCAAGAATAAGATGCAAGTAGCATTATTGAATAAATTTGTACCACAAGAGAAGATTGTTAAGAACACTAGTCATGACTTTTGCTTGATATTTCTCTTAAACCAACATTTCAAAACTTGAGATCAAGTTTTCTTCTACAAGTGGCTAATGACGCAAAATGTAAAGATGCTAATCGAGGGATTATTATAATTAATATTGTATTTTGATCCTCTTTTTTTTTTTTTTTTTTTTCTCTTGTAGCCATTTAATTTAAGGACATGTTTCCCACATTTCCAACTATCAGGGTCTTAGTGCTACTTTTGGTGTTTACCCTTTACTAGAGTCTACAATCTAGTTGGGATTTTTATAATTCTATTGCATTTTGCAGTGATTAAGAAGCCACGGCCCATCGGACCAATTGAACCAAGAACTGATGGCCTGTCTGATCCAGTGAGTATATTAGAACCCCTTTTTTTTTTACCAAACCTATTGAAAACTGGTTCACCTAGTTAAAAACTGATAAAAAACTGGATTGAATAGGCAAAAATTGAATTTATATATTTATTATTATTTTTTTTCAAAATTTTGCTTGTAATTGATGAGATTTAAACCTTAACCTCATGATTTTATATTAAAAGCCATACCATTAAGCCAAAATGCCAAATTCATACTTTTATTAATTATTACCTATATTTAATATTTTATTTAACATCAAAATTAGTTTTAAATATTTAAAAGTACTTTCACCAATTGGTTGGACCGTCTGACAGGTTTGACCTCTAGTCCATTTTTTTTAATCTTGGCATTTTGTTTGAAGTTAATTCTATAAGTTCTTTATTTGGATTTTCATGTGTTTTTTGGGAATAGAATTGATAGTTATAATGGGATTATGATCCTTGGGAGTCTAAAAGAATTCCAATGCAGTTTTTGTAGTGGACATAGAATATTATTAAAGAATTTCAAGTATTATAGCTTTTGTGATTGTGTAATGCTATCAACCTTAGGTGTCACTCCTAAGGAACCATAGGCATAAAGCTTGGGAATTTCATCTCTTTTTCTATTTCCATATTCAAGTTTCTCTACTTTATCAAGAATTTCAGATCAAAAGACTATCATATAGAGCTAACCACAAAGATGCCCAACATCACAGCTATTCTTGGAGTGGAAAAACTAGCAAAGATAACGTCAGTACGGACACAAGTGAAAATATTATTTTACATATGCAATGTCAAAGGTTAACTAACTTAAATGCAGTGATAATGAATACTAAAATAGATGCAAAGATAATGTTATTGACACAAATGCAAATCTTATTTTAGAGAAGTAAAGCAAAAGGTTGACCAGCTTTGATCTGATCTCATCCATTATTTTATTGGAAACCTAATTTTGATATTGGTAGTGTGCTAGTGCCAACAGCATCCAGTCATGTCTTCAGCAAGATCCATTGGATTAGTAAGGAGAATTCAATTCATCCAACAAAGATAAGAGGATAATGCATTTAAGCAAAAGATTACCAATATGAATCTGGAAGAGGACAGTTGGGTTGAAAGAAAATCAGAAAAGATTCAAGTTCGACAGAATAAAAATGGAACCAGCAACGATCTAAACATTAAGATTAGAAATTGGAATTAGAGAGAGAGCAGAGATGGACCTGCCAATCCAGAAGGAGAGGGAAGCCCCCAGAAGCTTAGCGGAAAAGACGCAGAGGACGGCAGGGAAGAAGCCGAAGAGCAAAGAAGCGCCAGCCTCAAAGAAGACGGCGTAGGGCAAGCAGAGGGAAAGAGTGATGGTGTGGAGGGCAACGTAAAGAGGGATGGCCCAAATCCCCAATCGGTCTGACCATTGCTGGAAGAAGCGGAGAGCGGCGTCTTTGTCCAATCCCAATCCCAATGCCCCTCCATATTGCTTGACCACAGCAATCAGAACCACCAACACCGCTATTCTCAACCATGTCCCCATCCTCATTTTCCTTCGTTTGCTGCCCAATCCCCTCTCTTCTGTATGCTACTAGTGATGGTTGTACCCCCTGGTATAATAAAATTTACAATACTAAAATATACTAATTTTTCCCCTCACCCTCCAAGGATCGATCAGAAATAGGTTTAAACTGATTTAAAAACTAATTTAATCAATCCAATCAACTAATTTTAATTAAATTTATATTAATTTATTTAATTTTTAAAATTAATTAATTTATTAAATTAATTTATTTGATTAATTTGATCAGTTATATTTTTTAAAATTAATAATTAATTATACTAAATAAACTAACTTTTCATATTTTATTTTTAATTATATTTTAATAATTTAAAAATATATAATAGGTCATTTATATTATATATATTATATGATATAATATACAATTATTTTTATACGATAATATAAATAATTTATGTTTTAAAATCTTAGAACATATTAAACCGACTGACTTAAGTTCGATTTGATAATTTTGATTTTAAGATATTTATTTGATCAATTTGAGTGGTTTAATCAGTTTCAATAAATTACAAATTAAATAATAATATATTAAGGATATTAATAACCTTCAATTTTTATTTATTTAAAAAATAAAATTATTGATTCTCTAAAAAATTATCCACCTTCAAAAGCCTTCCACTTGATTTAAAAGAACTACTCATCTTTCTTAAAAAAAATTCACTTTTATTATAAAGCTCTACTAATATATAATTTTTTTCAAATATATATATATGTATATATTTTCACCCATATAGCTAATTATATATGATATGATTAACTAAGTTTATATCATGAGTCAAATAATACAATTTAGTTGATGAATTTACAAAAAATTATTCAATAAAATTATTATAAAATATAAGAAATAAGCATATATATCTTTAAGATCGTGCTACTAACATACATGTAAATCCATTAATAATAGATAGTTTTTTTTTTAACTTCCCATCATCTACTTTGTGTTGTTGTGTATGGTCAAGAGTGTTTATAGAAATATGTCTTTACCTTTTACCCTTTTTTTATTTACTTTTATATATTTATATTTATATATACACTTTTGAGAGAAAAATTCACATGCATTGGCATGTCTAAAAATCTTATCTATATTATTATAAAAGAAATGACTGAATTTAGTATTACAAGTAAAGTGACACCAACCCATTTGGTAAATTTAAAACAAAATATATAATTTATTATATAAAACAAGGATCAATTGGTAAATAACCAAATAAATTCATTTTACCAAATAATAAAGTAAGGATATGAATTACTTTTAAATTTTTTTATTATAATTTTTTTCAAAAACATTAACATCTTAAGAACCTACTACCTTATTTTAAAAACTACCCATTTATTAAAAAAAAACTATACATAATTTATTTTTTCTTTTAAAACATATTTTTTATGCCCATGTAGTGGATGTATATATTTCTAGTACTCTGAAATGCGAATGAATAAGTTAGTGTCATAAGTTAAGTGACATCAATTCAGTTGAAGAAATTACTTAACATTATGCCTAGATAGATAATAATAAAGGAAAAGAAAAAAAAAAAAGAAAGGAAAAGAAAAGAAGGTTGAGGAAAGGAAAGAATATATGTCCCTATTATTTAAAGCAAATAATACGTGTCTCTCTTGTTTAGATAATTAAGCTAAAAGGAAAATATATGAATTTTATCAAACATTAGTTGGTTAAAGAGTGAAAAGGAAAGGATAGGATTTATTATTATATTTTTCCAATTATAACCTCTTTTTATAAAATAGCATATGATATTAAAATTATTTGTAAAATAAGAACAGAACTCAAATAGGAAAAACTTATGGATTCAGCTAAGATTAGAAGGACCTTTTTGGAAATGGCCAAGCTCATTCATCATCGATTAGAAGGTTATCGATGATTGTTCAAATTACTTACTGCTTATTCATAATAAAGAATAAATTGAATTTAGAATACAATTTTAGAATTTTAGCTATAGAATTTCACATTGTTTGTCTTTGATTTGCCATTTTGAGAGCTTGTTCAAGCTTGTTTACTAGCTCCTATTTTTTCTCATCTAATATTGATTTGAAACCTAATAACTAAGAACTATAAACCTATATTTCATCAGTATTCATGGCTAATGATAAATAATGGTCTAGCACATGTACAATGATTTGATTAATTTTTGTTCTATTTTTATCGTTAACAACACCGAAATAAAAAAAATACCAAACACCAAAATTATTCATAAAAACCATAATAAGCCATTAACAAGAATTCATAATTAGATAGTCTATTTACCAAAAATATATCAACATATACTTGTCTAACACAAGATTATTTTCCCAAAATAAAAAATAAATATGTGCTTAACCAACCATTTTATTTCAACTCATTAAAGTTCAACGTCTTTAATGATCAGAAGAACCAAAGACAACCTTTCAACTACCTAATTTTTTTCTTGAATTGACATCTAAGTACTGTTCTTACTTTCTTAGGATTGGCAATAAAATGAAAGTACGCTGTGGTGATTAATTGTGAGTCAATTCCTTGTAGAAAGTCTCGGAGCAGTAAGTAATCAGATTATAAAAAAAATTATAAATAACACATGAATATGGCAGCGAAAACAAATCAAATAAACTAATCCAAGACTCTCTAAATAGGATCATTTTTCATGATCTTGATTAATCTTTTAGATCAAGAAACCTAAAGAACAGTTTAAGATTTAAACATACCTCAATCTTAAAAAGTCTTTCAGCAATTCCATGACCTAATTATCAAAAAACAACTAGCCCAATTATCATAAGCCAAAGTTATCTAAGTATCTATCTCTGATCGTTATCCATACAAATGACCCGAATACCTTCAATAATGATGAGACTTTGTTACTGAAAGCATACTAGCAGCTTAGAATTCAATAAATCTTCCTTTGTATTTCAATAATCGAAAAACAAAGAAGAAAACAATTTTCTTCTTAAAGAACGAAGAATGCTCTAACTCTCTTAGGGTTTTTAGGAGAAAACATAAACTAGGTTTTCTTAGTCTTCTTGGTTGAAATTTAAAACCTCTAATCAACTATGAGGGATGGCAAACAAGGGTTTATATGGCCTAGTGTTTAAAATTTTAATTTTTGAAAAATTTTAATTTTGCCCTTGGCCCATATAAACTTATTCAAATTAGGCCTAAATAACCATTACTTGTGTTAGACATATAAATCTAGTCTTAATTTAATTTTTACTAATCACCTTTATGTGTGTGACCCATTAGGCACCTATCATATTAGTAATAAATACAAAATAGCATAATTAAAAATATTTTATATTTATAGACCAAGATAAGCATCAAGCAATGCATCATGGCCATATAACATGCAAGAAGTGTCAATATGGTTTGGACAATGCCTTTCAGTGTTTGTTCTTAGTGTAATAATATCCTCTTTATCATATATCCCTAAATTAGCAAGAGCATAGTTCGGTGTCTATTTTAACTTATTCTATATTAGTATGCAGCCCCTATGTGTTAACTCCATAACCAATATTGCCTTAGCTAAGGACTTTGAGTTTAATACATGAGATATGTCCCCTTATATCACATGGGGTGTTAAATCCTCTCTAGACCTCTTATTCACCTACTATATGATTCATGTCATACCCAAAGCCATCTTACCATAAGCATTCATCTATTGTAGACCCATTTGTGATGGAATCAAAGCATGATACCCCTCATATGAGATGACCTATTGCCATAAGTCTAAAGATCACTTACACTACTGACACATGAGAGTATTTCTATAAACACTTAAGTGAAATACAAAATGAAGCTCTCATAGTGAGCCATGTTTAGTAAACTTATTACCATGACAAGCACTTAAATGATTTCCCCAAGTATCTTTATACTTCAACTGATGAGATTAGTTGCATGCATCAAATACATAAAGGCTTACATGTGCTAGTGTTCATGCATTTTCAATGCCATGTCTTGACAATACGATGGCCATGAATGTTCTTAGAAACATGACTTTGATGCATAGGGATTTCATAATTGCAACTTTTTACAATTCCCTTATAAGGCTAATATGCGTCATGGCCTTTATCTACATAAGTTGTTTATAACAATTATACAATTACACCTTATGGATAAAGGAATTCCTTTATAATATTAAATAAATATAATGTTTGATTAAATGAAATCACTAAATGCTAATTCCTTACAAGGCACAGCGATTGGCTTGTAGGGCTTACACTAACAATCTCCTACTAGCACTAAAGCCAATCGCCCATATGTCTAAATCTCATACTTTCAATATGACGATCTTGTTTCCACTAGGATAGAACTTGAGTGAACGGATCAACTAAGTTCACCTTGATGGGTACTAGTTCCAAACTAATGTCACGTTTCTCTATTATGTCTCTAATGACATGATACCACCATAACACATGTTTAGACTATGATGAGACCTTGGTTCCTTAACTTATGCTATGGCTCCATTATTATTATAACAACAACGCTTGGAACCATGTCAAGCTTGTCAAATAAACTTACCTATCCAAGCTTTCTCCAATGTGGCCTCACAAGTGTGGATGTATTCGGCTTCAGTTATTGAGTCTACAGACATTTCATGTTTGGAACCTTTCCAACTGACTATAGCACTATTAAGGGCAAATACAAATCCACTTTTTGATTTATTATCATCCTAATTAGATTAAAAGGTTGCATTAATATAACCCCTTACATGGAGTTTAACCCCTCAATATACCAGAAAGAAATCCTTAGTTCTTCGTAAGTATTTAAGGATATTTTTCACAGCAATCTAATAACTTTCACTAGGATCACTTTTGTATTTACTCATGATACTTAAAGCGTATAATAGGTCTGGCCTTGCATTTAGCATAGCATCATAATAGATCCAATAATCAAGGCATATAGGATCTCATCCATTCATGTCTTTTCCTCTGATGTTTTAGGATAAATATGTTTTGAGTAACACAATCCATGTAGTATAAGCAAGTTTCCTCTCTTAGACTTTTCCATGCTAAACCTCTTTAGCACCTTACCTATGTAAGTGGATTGGAATAAACAAAGTAGTATTTTCAATCTATCTCTATAGATCTTAATTTTTAGTATGTATGTTACTTCTCCTAAATCTTTGGAGACTTGTCTAAACAGCCAGCACTTAGTGGCCTACAGGATTGGCATATCATTTCCTATGAGCAATGAGTCATCAACATATAGCATCAAGAAAACAATAGCTTGCCCATTCATATTTTTATAGACATATGGGTCATCAAGATTCTTTATGAAGCCATATTTTTTAATTGCTTCATCATATCTAATATTCCAACTCTGTGAAGCTTGTTTTAGCCCATATATGGACTTTCTCAGTCGACATACCTGATTTGGATTTGACTTGGACGTAAAACCATCAGGTTATGTCATGTACACTTTTTCTTGCAAATTCTCATTGAAAAATACAATTTTTACATTAATTTGCCATATCTCATAATCATGATATGTAGCTACAATAAGCATGATCTGAATGGATATGACGTCCATTAAATTGTGTCACGTACACTTCTTCTCGCAAATTCTCATTGAGAAATGTTTTTACATCCATCTACCATATCTCATAATTGTGACATACAACTATAGCAAGCATGATCCTAATGGATTTTACCATAGCAACTGGTGAAAAAGGCTCCTTATAATCAATCCCTTCTACTTGATTATAACATTTTTCCACTAGTCTGGCTTATATGTCTGTATGTTGCCATATATGTTAGTCTTTCTCTTAATCACCCACTTGCACA
>JBBYHM010000005.1:5346430-5383965 GCA_038381775.1 Adansonia rubrostipa | reverse complement strand
AGATCATCAATATTGACTTGTAACTCATCTACTCTCTTCTTAAGATCATCATTTGTCATGCTTAGTGTTTCATTTTCCTCCTTGAGTTTAGAAATCATTTCCTTGTATTTTAAATTCATAACTTCGAATTCTAATGCTAATTCATCAAATGCATCTTATAATTTATCAATTGAGTAAGTATTAGCATTAAAAGATACCTTGGGCTCATCACGAGCCACGAGACATAGGTTGGCCACCTCCTCATCATCATTATCGGATGTGTCACTATCACTCCATGTGGCCACCATAGCCTTTATTTTTGGCTTTTTCGAGTTTAATTTCTTCCACATTGGATATTCAAATTTGATATGTCCTGGTTTCTTGCACTCAGAGTAAATAATTTGTTCTTTCATTTTCTTGCTTGAATCTCCTTTCATCATTTCTTTTTAGAAGGTCTTCTTGCTTTGTTCATTCTCATGAATTTGTTGAATCTTTTTGCAAACACGGCCATTTCTTTATCCTCCTCAACCTCTTCATCATTATCACTAGGAGTGGTTGTTTTAAAGGTAACACTTACCTTCTTTAATGGTTCTTGTCCATGCTTGATCTTCATTTCGTATGTTTAGAAGAGAACCTACGAGTTTATCCAAAACAAAGTGTGTTAGGATCCTTGGATTCTTCAATTATTGTCACTTTTGTTTCCCAAGACTTGGGAGATATTGAGTAGCTCTTTTACCATCTCTTTATTTGGATAGGTCTTTTCGAGTGCCTTCAACCTATTGATGACATCCGTAAACCTATCCAACATTTCTTTGATGGTTTCATCTGTCTTCATCTTGAATAATTCATAGTCATTTGTGAGCATGCTTATTTTGGATTCCTTGACTCGATTTGTTCCTTCATGTGATTGCTAACTTATCCCACACTTGCTTGGCATTGTCACATAGTGAGACTCTATTATACTCACTCAGACCAGAGCATAAAATAATGTGTGCATGGCCTTGACATTTAATTGTGCCATTTTGGTGTCTTGTTCATCCCATTCTTCTTTTTCCTTCGGCACAACACAATCTTCGACTCTCTTCTTTGGGATGAATGGTCCATTGATGACGTTCTTCCATACTTCATTGTCATTTACTTAGATAAAGAGCCTCATCCTTGTCTTCCAATATGAGTAGTTGTCACCATTAAAGAATGGAGGTCTCATGATGGAATACCTTTCCAGTCCTGTAGCATTTGCATTAATCTCAAATGCCATGAGACAAACTTCATCTTGGCTTTTCAACTCTTGTAGGCTTCTTAAGGCTTTGATTACAATGTTTGCATTCTCCATTTTTTAGCTATCAAGGATCTTTTCTCAAGGTTGTGAGATCGATAATGGATACCAAAACTCTGATACCAATTTTTAGCTTTAAAGGAGATATTGAACCAAGAGAGGGTGAATTGGTTCTATAAAAACTTGATAAATTTACAGTAAATTAAAAATTAAAAATAAGATAAGGAAGAGAAAAAACAATAATCAATGTATAGAGGTTTGGTCCTGTAATCCGGCACCTATGTCTTCTCTTCTTAGCATTTTTTACCAAGGTGATTCCCACAATTTACTAAGCAAATTATTACCCTTAAGGCTAAGGTATAACCTTACATCTTTTAAGGCTTAGATAGAACCTTTCAATTCCTTTGAGAATTATACCCTAAACTCTTAAATACTTTCACTCACTTTCACACAACCACTTTTGTGATATGAAAAAAGTATTTTGCAAACAAATTGAACCTCTAGTAGGTAGGTGTTTGCTGGAATTTAAGTACAAGATGAATGAGATACAAATAAAATTGAAGAGTATAAATTTGATACAAGTGGAAATAAAGAATTTAATGATTTTAACTTTTTTGTTATTCAATGATTCAATGAAATATGTATCTCTGCTTCTTCAGCTGTTTGGAACCTTCATTTATAGCTGAAAATTGATTCATAGATGTTAGGCATCTAATGTGGTGGTTGAAGAGCCGTTGTAGCCTTTATAAATGATTGTTTTCGTTCAATCCTATGCTATAGTATCGATACAATACTAATAGCATTGACACAGAAATAAAAAAAGTGATCGTTATAGCTTGTTGTATTGATACAGGGATCTAAGTATCGATAAATGCAAGCTGTATCGATACAGATACCATTGTATCGATACATTGAGGGTTTCAGCCAAATCTTGGCTACTACCAAGCCTTGTATCGATACACATGGGGTAAGTATCGATACTAAGCAGCCTTTATCGATACATACACACTTGTATCGATACATTTGAGGGTTTCATCCAAACCTTGGCTACTACCAAGCCTTGTATTGATGCACATGGGGTGAGTATCGATACTAAACAGGCTACATTGATACATTCACACTTGTGTCGATACATTTGAGGGTTTTTAAGCATAGTATCAATACATTTGTTCTTTGTATCGATTCCAACCTTCAAAAATGTTTATGAAATGATTTTTGTTGACTCAAACAAATCTCAAAAATTATTCTAAGTATAAATATACTTTTTATAGCATATAATTTTTGACAAATTACAAATTTAGTATTTTTCAAGATGCTTTTCAATTTAAACACAAATACCAAGTTGAGTATTAATTTAACTTAAGTTGTTTGCTATATCAAAACAGAAATCAAGGTTAACAGTCACCAAATAACAAATTAGTATTTATCTAATTGGATAAGATTTAACATTTTGCCACTCAAATCACATAAAAATACTCTAATTAAAGTCATGAGAAGTATCAAAGTTCATCTAAATTTCTAGATTTATGAAAAAAGATCTCCTTTCTTATTGTAACCTAGGAAAGGATTTAGTTGTTCAAAAGCTATGGGAATTTTAAAATAATTTCAGCCATGAATTTTCCAAAGTTAAGGATAATGGACATGCCATCTTCATCTTTTGATTTTAAGGCTTTCTCATGATAGATGATCACCATTTGGGACATCTTTGGATGCCATATGGAAAAAAATTTAGAAGATCAAATGGGGTGTCACTACTTTAGAAAAAATTGGTGCAACAAGGTTAAGGCTTATCAAGATCACATTTCGATGGATTTTCCTTTCATCGGAGTTCCTTAAAAGGCAAACAATCAAATTATAACATCCTTTTAATCTTCAAATATAATAGCTCAATAAGTGTTAAACTAATGCTAGTAAACACCAAGTCTCGAGGGTTTAATTCAGAAGGTTTTTGGGAAGCACTAATTTATAAGGTTGGACACAAAAGTTCTAAAAGGTTATCTTAAATTAAATCAATATTTGGGCATCTGAATCAACCTTTTGCTGATATACAAAAATTTTCAGAGGTTTAGGATCATTTTTGAATTAGCATGGAAGAGTGCTTTTCCATTGGTGGCTACCTTTATTGGTTTAAGAGCAATTCTAAAACCTTTAAGTTTGTTCTAGACTGCCTATTTTGGGTTTTCACTTTAGAACTTTATTCGTTTTCCATTTTGTTCCTTTTTTTTCTAATTAATTGCCCTATCTTATTCTTAAGGACTCATATCTCATCCAAAAAGATGAATTTCTAAAAGCTTCCCAAGAATGACTTGATAACTCAAAGAGTTATGCTTAACCAAAATGGACTTTGTATGTATGTAACATAGGCAATGCCTCGTAGTTTAGAAAGAAAAGGATAGATAGGCCTAAATTAAATGTTTAAGGGTAATTGAATCAAGGATCATTTCTTTTCAAAAGGAATTTAATCGAGCATGTCTTTCAAGATGAACGTACATCTTTGTTTCTTTTTTTTTTTTACTTTTTCATTTTTCTTTGCTTCTCTTTATTTTTTTCATCTTGTTTTCTTCATTCTTTATTCTTCATTCTTAAGGAACTTGAAATTTTAACTTTGAATTAGTCTTAAATTTTGCTTTTTCATAACAAACAGGGTTTGCTTCTTCTGATCTTGAAGTTCTATTTCATCTTGCCCCTTAGTGTAGAAAGTGATCTTTAATTAGGGTTTAAAGAAAGAATAATCATTAAGCTCAATCATTAAGCTCAAAGGGGACTAGAAAAGGAATAATATTCTATATTTGCCAAAGAATAGAGAAAAATGGCCATTTGTTGTTTTCAAACAAAGCCATTTGAATTATTGAGCTTTTCACTAAGAGAATGGATATTTTTCTTTTTGAAATCATTTTAAGGAGCTCAATAACATGATTTTGCACTCAATTTTTTTGAATTTTTTTCTTTTTTTTCCTTTTCATTTTTTTTCAACATTTTGGCTTAATGGATGCCACTCAACATCATCAGCTCCATAGCCACCAACAAAAATTGAATTGGCATGTGAAAACATCTCAAATTTCACATCTTATATATCAGGTATCATATTAAAAAGGTTTTACCTTAGAGGAAAAAGTGTTTTTAGCTCTTGTTTATTCTCATTCTTCCATTTAGAAGGGTGTCATGGAAGTTATGGTACAAGGTTATCCAAATAAAGAAGATTTAAGAATTGCTATCATTATCTTATCACATGTGGAACTATCAGTATCTGAATCTTTTAAAAGTCTAACTTATTTGTTCAACCCTTAAATAATCCAAAAAAGAATGTTTGGGTGTGAAAGGTCTATACCTAAATTTCCAAGATATTTACATCAATAAAGGTGAAGGATCTTTCTGAGAGAGCTCAATGTAATGGAGATCACTTACCAAAAAATTTTTTTTCAAAATGTTCTGATTATCCTAGATACTGGAAATCATTATTAACAAAATTTGAGGCCTATGATAGGATGCACAGTATTCATTCATTCAAAATTCATAATTTTAAAAAAAAAAGGTTTAGAGTTTTAAAGTTAAGATAGAAATTGCCCCCTTTTGGCTTACTATTATAAGGGTAATGACTCTCAAGCCAATCGTTCTTAATAGGCATCCACCAACTTTTAGAATTTCATTGGGTCATCATCCCTAAAATCTTATATTTTGCTCTTGAATGCACTGTAGCTTTCCATGGAGCGGCCTTCCACCCCTTGATGATATTCATATCTAGTGCTCAAATTATACCACTTTAGATAGGGAGGTTTTTTAGGCTTTGCTAGGACAACGAAGATCATCTGATTCTATCATGGTTGTTAGGTAATGAAAGGTTATGGGTGAAAACACAATTCGAATGTATTTCTTCACTTTTTCAACTTTCTATGGTCCCACTTTCCATCGACTATGGTTTGTTGGCATTTATTGATAGGATCACTTTCTCGTCTCAATTATGGTACCTTGAAATGGTTACTTTTCTACCTCAAATGAATTGGTAGCAATATTGATATGATACAAGACTACATGCAAATTCTTTTGGCTAGTGCTTTGTTTTTCACAGATCTTTCCTTTGTAACTCTTTTCCTTTTTTTACTTCTTTGAATGGCTTAGAGTATTTAGGGCTTTCTTTTCGCTTCATTGTTTTTGACTTGTTCCAAGTAGCGTCTTCTTTTTCATCTAGTGGTCCTATGTTATTCCACTTTAATTTGAAAAAACAACTTAAATCAATTTGCGTGAAATCTTGTCAACATTAATCTTTATTATCACCCTTGTATGATTGTTAATGAATGGAAAATTGATGCATGCATGCATGAATGAATGAATGAAATGCCTTAATTAGTGAATGAATTAGTGAATGGGGCAACATTTGATGGACCAAATTGGGTGCCAAGCTGTTGGCTAAGTATTAGACATGAAGATTGTTGTAGAGGCAAGAATCTAAAGAATTCAAGTCATGATTCAACACCATTGTTTCATCAACCAAAACTCTATGATTTGTTCATTCATTTTTAAGGTAGAAACCAACATTTACAGGATTCAAAATAAAAACCCACAAAAGAACTACTCTTGCAAAAACTTTATTTTTATAGCAGTGTTAATGCTTATAGGGAATCCTTGCAAATATTGATCATTCTTTTTGAGCTTCATATTTACAAACCTCGCAAGTAGCCAAAAAATTATTTTCACGATCACTTCATTGCGTCTTAGCATTCTAATGCTTCTCATAATGCAATAGGAGTTTAGCAGCAACATTCAACCTTAGTTTGAACCCGATTATGTTGAGTAGGTTTTGAATTTTTCCTTTGAATGCATGGCATTTTTCTATAGATTGTCCTTATAACCTTTCATGGTACAGGCAATGTGCATTCATGTCATACCATTTAGGATAAGGGAGTTTATAGAAAGGAACGTGCTCAGGAACAATGAGCTGATTTGGAATAAAAAAGGAATAATTCTTTATAGGTCAATGGGATCAAATTAAATTTGCACCTTCATGGTCTTTTCTTAGGGTTGACACCAGAAGATGACAAGTAGTACTCGGAAAACCGACAGGGTCAGAGGGTAGGCTGATTTGCATACATGCAGAATTAGGCCTCTTTGCTTCACTTAGGTGAATACACTAGGGATTGTAGTCTTCGTCTAGCAATATGCTTGATTAAGTCTTTAGGTCTTCAAGTGCCAAAGGTTAGGTTGAAGGCATTGGTGACTTTTAGGGATCACAAATAAGATCTTTGATTTTTGTCAATTTGGATAACTGTTCTTTTATCTCTTAGATCTCATGCCCCATTCCTCCTACTATTCCCTCAAAGGTATTTATTCATGTTTCCAATCGATCTTTCAAATTCTACTTTTTTGGATTTATCAAGGATAAAAATGCTCTTGGGCAAAGCTCTTTGTTATCTCATACGGACTCTCAAACCTTTTTATTAGTATGTTGAGCTAAGTTTTCACTCCTTTGACTTTACGACATAACATTTTTTTCATAGACTCTAACATGTTGATTCTTGCCTACGAATTATCATCAACGTCTTGGTCCTTTAAATGCAATAAATGGAATGAATTTAGCACATCATGAAAATTATGAATGCATAAGCATATAAATAAATGAATGTGTGAATATTTTAGATGCAAATGAATTTACAAGTTTTCATGGGATATAGATGTTGTGCAAAAATTGAAAAAGGAAAATCCTAATACTATTTTCTCTATTTTCTTTAACAGACTGAAAGGCTTAAAGTTTTGATCAATTTGATTTTGATTTTGATTTTGATCAATTAGTGGTTTGGATCTTGAAATTATTCATAGGTTAATAACAATAACACTTGATGAGCACAATCAACTTGAAAGGATATTTAGGATGGCAAGAAACAGGTTCAAGGGTTGGGTTAAGTAGCTACAAGTATCATGTCGATTGGTATACATTGATTGGTGTACACAAGAAGATGGTCAATGGTAAAAATTTGCCAACTACATCAGAAGGTGCCACTTTAATCATTGGAAATGGAAAAAAAATTAGCTTGTTGATGATATGTGATTATAAAGGTGGCTTGCGATATATCAATCAATTGTATTCAAGTTTTATAGCTATGCAATGCTCGTTATTGTTTCTGCATGAGGAGGATGATATCAAATTGACATAATGCATAGAAAAGTAGAAACTATCAATTCAAAAGGAAAAACCTCACCTAATGTTAATACCATGCTTTTCATTATAGTTTTAACAAAATGAAAGGCATATGCTAATTGGTGGTTCTCATATAACCCAACATTATTTGGTTGACTATTTCACCAATATGCAAGTAGAAGGATTTTGATTAGGTAATAAGAAATCAACCAAAGATGCAGTATGAAATCTTACAAGCAAGATGCAATTGTGTGTAGACACACTAATTTATCTAGACCTTTAATTGACTTTTTCTTGATTTTTGGGGTTAGATGGAATTTTCTAGGTTTGGATCCTCTCAGGTGAGTTACAGATGATGTAAAAGGTCCAATTGAAATTTTGGTTTGTTTCTGTGAACATAGTTTAATATAGTTAGGCATCTAAGCTTAATTATTCGATTTAGAGGATAAGTGCTAGATTTGGAAAATTAGGACTTGAGTCTCCAAAATCTGAGAATGTTCAAAGTTAACTGATATATGTCTCTTAAGAGAATTAGAGTGGTTATTGAGGCCATTTCGATGAAAAAAGGTCATAATCAAAAGTTAACATGATGACAAAAGTCAACTATAAGCAAGTCAATGGTAGGCAAAGTTAATGATAAAAATTTAACTTTTTAGCGTAAAATGAGATTTTGAAATTAGAAGAGTTTTACAACTCGGATTTCAAAATTGATTACACCAAAATGAAACTGAACATGGACATTAGGTCAAGAAGGTGTAATCGGGACTAGGTCATTAAAGGACTTAGGAATCTAGAATACTAGGAATTCTCGAGCGCTTAATCCAAGAAGTGTAGGATAGAAAATTCAGATTTTTTAGAGAAAATCATTAGGACACATTTTCGTTACGAGATGGAACATTTAATTGGACTTTTTAATTAAATGAAATAACACATTGTACATAGATTAGTGTAAAAATAATGCCTTGACCAAATTTCTCATGTGATTAATGTGTCAAATTTTAATCATCCATTCATTAAGGGTAGTAATGTTATTTCGCTTAACTTAGTTAGAAGATTAATGATTAAACTAATATCACCCCAGGGTGATTAAAGCTTAAATCACCAACTTCAAGGCCTATAAATAAGGGTTCTCATCCTTAATTTCATAACTTTTAAACATTTAGCAAGTTTTAGAAAATCTAGAATATTCTCTTTTCTCTCAAGCTCTCATCATCCTTAGGAGGAAAATCAACCTCGAAATAGGTATAATTTCTTACTTTTCTCCACAATTTCAATACAAGTTCATGATTTTATTGCTTGATTCATGATTATTCATGCTTATATCACATTTAGCCATGATGATCTTGCCTTCTTTATTATTCAGCCAACTTTTGATGATCTTATGTTTTGACCTTGATTTGCGTTATAATTCACTTGATTTCTTGTTATTTGAAGCATGTTTACACGATTAATTGTTGAAATCTAGCTTAAACCATGATTAATAAGCTTAATCAAATGTCTAAAGTAGGCAATCTCACTAAACTTAGGTTTCAACCAACCTCAATTTTTAGGATTTTCTTCATTTAAGCTTAGTTGAGCTAGGATCTAATGATATTGAGTTGCAGTTAGAAAGCTTAAATGATGAAATCATGATTTTCTAAATTAATATGGTGTTCAAACATGAGGAAATTAAGAGGACTTGATTCAACTAGCTTAGATTACGATAATGATCTTGAGCTTAATTGATCTAATCTTACAGGATCTTATTAATTTGAGCTAGTATGAGCTAATTAAAACTAAAACCTAAGTGAGTAGAACTTAAATCTAGTGCCAAATGATGAAATCATGGGTTCTTGAACTTGTTAGAGTGTTTGAACAAGCTAGAATAGCTTTCTCTAGGTTTGGCCATGGTGAAATTAAGGTGTACTTAAGTGGGTTTTGCATAATTAATGCATAAATGATAAAACTTAGATGAATTAAGTTTAGATGAATTTAGGTAAGTGAAATTATGCTTAATTGGATGAGTTTAGAAGCTTACTTGTTCAATTGATGAACTCAAATGATTGAAAGCATGTTTTAAGTGATAATCATGTTGATTGAATTAAATCTAAACTTGTTTTTCTTGTGCTTGATTGTTAATTGATGAGAATTTGATGAGAATTGATGTTTAGATAAGTATGTAGATTCAGTCTAGGTGAATTTGTGTTTCGAATAGGTCTTGGGCATGATTAGTTGCTAGAACCATAGGTTAGTATTCTATGTGTTTGATAAAATACATGTTAGGGTGTTTAGAATATGTCAAACCTTGTTTTTTTCTAAAAGATCTCCCCTGGTCAAGCTTTGGTTCACTTAATCAATAGGTGAATCAAGGTTTGGTTTTGTTTAACAAGCTCTTTAGCGAGTAGCTTAGGGATATTAAATTAAATAGCTTGAATTAAAGCTTATTTAGAGCAAATAAAAATATTTTCAAGTGTTTAAATATGCTTGGATGAATCTAAACTTTGAGCCTTAATGTGAGTCATTAGGTGATGTTTAAGTGTGTCAAATTGTGTTGTTTAGAGTCACTTAGTTTTTGGTTCAACACATAAATAAGTGGCATTGGTGTACCATTTACTTGCTAAGAATAAATACTAATGAATAAAAGCGATAAAAATGGAGACATTCACATGACTCTGAAGAATATCGCCAATGTCAGAAGACATAGTTCTAGGTCTTGGCACTAAGAAATCTTTGTTGATTCCTTTTTTAGAGTTTATTGGGTCTCATTGCTAGACATTTGACTGTCTAGAAACATGTTTTAACAATTTGACAAAAGGCTTCGTGATCACAAGTGTCAGAGCTATTATTATAGTATAGTACTATTATCTCGTATAAAAATATATTTGGATTAGGTTATAGACTTTAAGAATATTTGTTAGTACTTTTCCTATAATCCTCATTACTTGGGTAGTATATAGGCTATTGAAACCTTAGATATAGACAAAGTTTGAAACCTAAGCTATTCGTATAGTTCTATTTTAGTACCTAATCAGTATTATGAAATGTTTTTGATGAGGATAATGTATTATTCTCATTTTTTTAGATAAAGTAGAATGATTAAGCTTTTCAAGCATGTGTGGCTCATTTGGTTGGTATTTCGAACGAGTCGAGAAGAAAATCTGAAAGATAGGCTGGTCAGACATGCCATACAATGCAATAGTGTCCAATTAAAAAATTTACATGACAGCCAAAATGATTTTCTGGCATTTTTGAATATATTTGTTGAGTTATAGCAAGTCAGCATTCATTAGAATTTGGTTTGATGATTTTGTGTACTTGAAATAAATTTAGAGAGATTGAAAGGTCAAATCTGTCCTTATTTTGGTTTTCTCTAAGTTTGGCATCTACTATTCTGAGGCATTCAGATGCCTCGAAATTGATTTCGAAAATCATGCTTAGTGTGTCAATAGGTCTAGGTGTGTCATATATAAGGTCCTTAGTGGCTCACACTAAAGCTTTCAAGTTGAATTAAATAAAGTTGATTTTAAATATTGTTTCAAAGTTATGATTTCTTCAATTTAGTCTAAGTGTACTATTTTTGTGATTTTTTTAAATGGAGTCAAAATTGATAAAAAAATACTGAAAATGGAGTCAATAAGTTAGTATTTTTGGAGTCAAGTATTTTAGTGGAATTTTTCCTTTATATATGATTTTAGCTTTAAATTAATTGTAAATTGGAGTTGGTCCCAGTTGGAGTTTCAGGATATATTTTTGTTAGTGATAATTGTTTGATTTTGATGAATAGATAAAAAGGGGCATTATGTTGAAAGCACAGAAAAATAATTTTCGGATACGTGTGATTAGTTTGCACCAAGTATTGGGCATCATGAGAGGGATCATGTCTTTACTTGTGGCATAACTAACTCCCGAGCTCAACTTTATAGATCACTAGTATATGCAAGCTGTAAAATTGTTCCTTTAGAGTTCGTAACTCTTTAGTGAATGGTTTCAATAGGTGACTGATCACACCTAGCCAAAAAAGATCGGCGGCAACTCCTTAACCTAATTACTCTCATATTTTGGTATGAGAAGTTGAACTGAGCAATTCATCTGATCGGAAGGCGCTTACAAAAATTTAAATTGTTGTATGCTCTAATATATTGAGGTTTATATCTTGATATATTACAACATTTTGAAAAAAAAAAAACTCAAATATTTAAGAACTTTAACCTATGAGACCAATTTCTTACTTCATAAGTAAAAAGGCATAACATGTCTCATTCTTTGAGCATTGTTAATTCCTTGTGTTGATAATGTGATGACTAGAAACATATTTAATAACTTGGCTTTAATGCATAAGGATCCAATGATTGCAACACTTTGTAATTCTTTTGCAAAGTCTTTTAAGTTCTCTAGGCTCCATCCAATTAATGGATTCATGATAGTCAATAATGCCACTAACATGAAGCAAAACCTTGTGTCATATGACATAGTGATAGGTATGTAGCTATTTGACTGTGTATCCTATTGAAAGAAAATCTTAGGCTTATGTATATCAACATAGGCATAAAAATTTAATCGAAGTTAATCATATACAGCAAAATTAAACAAAGAAACACATGAATTTCCTTAGGATCTTAGGAAGACATATAAATGTGATCGACTACAATTTGAAATATAGATCTAATAGAAATCATACGTACTTAGGACTCGTAACTCTAAGTGTGTCAATCCCTGCATGAACACACCACGGGTTGATTACTATAATCTCTTTTTGAGGCCAAAAGCAGTCTAAGTGTTCTGCCTCTAACAGTGATCCACCTAAATGCCTATTGGAGCCTTTATGAGGTCCAGTAGTTCTCCGGTGCTGGCCAAAAGGCTTTTCAAGCTTAACCAAAACATATATAGCGAATAGGTTCAAATCTGAAGTGATCCAGGAATAATTCTCAAACCTATTACGCTAAAGGAAAAAGGAAACTGGTTCTGCAAAAAAGTAGCTATTTTGCGTAGATACTAGCAAAAATCATAATTTTTTATTCTAGTTGATTCCTCTAAGATAGCAAACTAATTTTTTATCTTTCATTGTGATTTCTAACCACCTTAAATGCAAATCAGCACAATAGGCTTAAAGAAGCAAAGATTTCAGGATTTCACCAATTTCACAACTTCTATGAAAAATTAATCTCTCAATACAAGAAACTATTTTTTTTACCTCAAGAACGATTCAAGAACACTCAGAAAAAGCATGAAGGAACAAAAAGAGCTTACAAAAAAAAAACATTGTGCCATACCTCTTCGAGGAAGTTTAGTGTTGGCATCTCTCTCTAATTAGTCAAAGAGCCTTAATGTATTTAAATACATCTTGTGCTAGGTTAGGCTTGATTAATGGGCCAGTCTCACCCATCGTCAAGGTTGGCACCACTTTTGGGGGTGTCTAGAAGCCCAATTAAAACTATTTTAATTATTTGTCCAAAATTGGGCCTTAGTGTTAACTTATTAACATTTAAGCCCAATAGCACATTAAAGATAGCTATTCCATGTGCCTAGCCCATTAACAAGCCCAATTTCGAGTAGTTCACAACTAAACTTTCTTGACTTGATAATTAACGCGTTTAACCTTACCCTTTAATTTACATGTTTGATAATTTAATTCACAATTAAATTTTTTAACCCAAGTAAAACAATTTTTACTTCATGTAAATAATATTAAACAATTAATTAAATAATTATCAAATAACTATTTAATGTTTTCAAATACAATTATTTGGCTTTATTTAAGAACATCCATAAAATCATGTATACAAATAGACATTATCTTTATAAGACATTCTTATCTTTATTGCCATATTAAAATATCTCTAATTAGATTTCAAAAATCTAATTTATATCTTTGATAATAACTAATTGAACTAATTCAATTAAGTAACTAATTGAACTAATTCAATTAAGTCTTTCTCATTTTACCTTTTATTTAATTAAGTCGTACTTCATTAAATCCTGATTTTAATCCAATAGATCATTTTTTGTGTGTGACCATTAGGATTCCATCATAACGACAATAAACATAATTGCCTAATTAAGTGTATTTATATATATAGACCAAGATTGGCTTTTATCAAGGCATCATGGCTACCCAGTACGTAGGAAATGTTAATACGACCTCTTAATAAACCTTTTAGTAACCAACCTCTTAGTGCACTTTGGTCCTTTCACCAGATATCCTAAAAAGACCACGAGCATGGTGCATTGTCTACTCATGTATCAATTCATATTAGTTCTTGCAACTTATGGTTAACCTCCTGAATTTAGAGAAACAATTTCTCTTGAATTCATCATTCATTGACCAATGAATTTATCAAGTTAACCAAAGCCAAGAACAAATGAGTTATCTCTCTGATATCACTTGGAGTGGTGAATCTTCTGTAGATCACTTATTTAGCTTCATATGGTTCATGTCATATCCAAAATCAGCCTACCATAAGCATCCATCTATTTGGACCTATTCACTATAGAATTAAAGCATGACATTCCACATACAAGATGACTTGATATCAAAAGTCTGAGGACTAATGTACACAGTTGGCACATGAGAACATATTCCATAGACACTTGTGTGACTTATACCAAATGAAGTTTTCATATAGGCCATGTTTAGCGAACTTGTTTCCATAAAATAAGTATCCATATGCTATCCTTAAGTATCTCTATACTTCAACTTCTATGAGATCAAAAAGATGCATGTGTTAATGCATGGAGGCTTGGCATATGCTAGTCTTTGTGCATTGTCATTGTCTTTTTTTAACAATACGATGACTAGGAATTTTTAGAAATACAGCTTTAATGCATAAGGATCTCATCATCATAACTTATTACTAACTTTGCAAGGCTATTGTGTTTCATGGGCTTCATTCAATTAATTTTTGCATGAGTTAATCATGCAACTAACATGAAGGAAAACCTTGAATAACTAAAGTGCTTGGTTTTCACTGTTAACTATTATATGCAACATCTAATTTGATTGGATCTAGGGCATATGTTAACAATTTACATAAAGTAAAATTATATTACATGGGTTAGTAATTTTAATTAAGAATTATATGTTCTTGCTTGTAAATAGGGTTTGGGACAAAATCCCTTATTATTATGTCAAATGGGCCTAGTTTAAGCTACAACTTTGGACTTTATATAAGGCTAGGCTCATAGATTAAGGCTCACAGATTAGGGCCACATTAGTGTAGTATAGGGCCAAGATATTAATTAGTTATTAAATTAGGTCCAATCTTGGATAAACTAGTTAAAATTATTTTAATTAGGCTTCAGGTTATAGCTAAAACTAGTGCCATCCATTAGGGGTAACTTAATGGACAAGTCTGACCCATTAGTTAAGCCTAAACTAGCCTTAAATGTATTTAAATACATTATTAAGGCTTTTTGGCTAAGTGTGATAATCAGAAAACCCTAGGCAAGAAAAGCCTAAGATCCTTGTAGACCTTGGTGTAAGACCTTGCTCTTCCTAAGCTCTTTTTGCGCCAACTTTGATTTTTGAAGAGATCTAGAATTATTCTTAATCCGAGTGAAAGCGAAAAATTAGTTTTCCAGTATTGAGAGAATAGCCACTACCTAAGGTTAAGAAATTAACTGAAGTTGTGACAACCTCCACATCTTTACATGATATCTTTTTCCTTTGCTTGGCACTATCACCTCCTAGAATTGTTCTCGGATTGTGTTATTGAAAAAGGGATTTGACTTTACCTTTTGGTTGAGACTTGAAAAATCTTCTGGCTAGCATTGGAGAACCACTGGGCCTTAAAAAGGTTTTAACAACCATCTATTGGATAACCATTAGAGGTAGGACACATGTGTTGCTAATGATCTTAGAGATTTTTTCAAGAAGCCACTGCCGCCACCTTCTAAGGATTGTCCAAATTGGTTTTAACTCTAGATTACGATATTTGAGAGTCAAGTAATCCCTAAACAAATGAAAGTTTAAATTTTGATGAAAATTTGTGTTTTTGTGTTTAAGTCTTTCATTGCTCTTTTATTGTTATTTATTGATTTTTAAAAATTAATACATGTGTGAGGCCAGACTTGATCGAGATTGACATCCCTTCGGCACTACATGGGCACTAGCCATTGGGCTTGTAGAAGCAAGCTTGATTTTTCAAGCCTAACCAAATCTTGAATATGTGTGCATATATAAACAATTGTAACTTGGGAATAAAGATTAAAAATATAGTTCATTATTCATTGGAATTTAGATGGTGCATTTTTTAGTTCATTATTCATACTGGCATTGCAAAGTTTTTGTAGTACGTTTGTTTTTATTATTATTTGGGATTGGGTATCTAATCCGTTTTAAATCCTTATTTAGTGGTTTGTAATTAAATATCAATCTTGGCATTTCTCTTTCAAGTTCTACATTTTTGTTTACATAGAAAGTAGTAGATCAGCTATGTGAAGTGTTTTTTCTTATTAGTTTTTTTTGTTGAGAAGATCCTTTACTTCTTTTTCACATAATATATATATATATATATATATATATATATATATATAATATACACTCATTGATAAGGTGATTTGTGTACGAGTGTATCAAAAACTCTAAATGGCCAAAACTCTTAAAGAGTCCCTAACCCAAAAGTTAGCACAATTGGTTTTCCTTAGTGTGTCATTTGTTTCTTTCAACATTTAAAATCATTCTTGATTCAATAAAAAGAGGAAAAAGAAATCTCTAGCACTTGTGAGAGTAATAGCCGGCCATAGAGGGAAGAAAGCACTATTGTCGCCTCCTTGCAACCTAACTATTAGTGTTTTCTATTTTCTCTGTTCTTGTAGAAGCATGTTTGAATTGTTATTGGTTGTGCCGCCAAGTCGTAGATCTTCCAACATATTTTGAACTTTGGATTACTCCAAATTATGAGATCTATGAATCGACTATATTCCAAATTATGAGACCTATGAATCAACTAAATTCTCATCGGATGAGTGTTTATTGAATACTTTATTGTTTCTATTATTTAGCTTCTATTGCATATATTTCTATTTTATAATGATTTTTGATATGCGTAATATGCATAGAGCGCGACATAACCTCGGATAACCATTAAATTATAATGTTGGTGTATATGAAAAGCTATTATTTATTATTTTTAATATATTTTACTATTCTTAAATTTTAAATTGTAATCTAATGTGTATTTATTTATCTATTTTCTTATATTTGCATATTTATACAAGTTTAAAATTAATTTAAAATAATTAAAAGATGCACTATTAAGTACAAATTAAAATGAGCTACAATCATACTAATATTAATATTACTAATTTTTACATAAACTAAACACAAAAACATCAAGTAAAACAAACGAAGGCTGCTTTCTTTGTAGGGAAAAATATAAAATATAAAAAACATAAAATGCTAATTAAGCTAGTAGTTACAGTTCTTGGTGAGTAAACTTCGTCAATATAATTCTGGAAGAAGAATTAAAGCTTTGTTTTTTAATCAAATGCAGGTTTCAGCCACAATCACTACCAAGAGGAAACTGGAGGATAAAAAGAGACGCTTTTCAATGCATTGCAACTATTTAACCAGTAAGATAAGACAACCCAAAGATACCATTTGGTACCAATATTGCACCACCAATCAAGGGCAACTAATATTAAACAAAATTGCAGGTCCAAGTTGACAATATTATTTCTTTCAACAACTAAAACTAATCAGGAACAAACAAAATTTCCTACATTCACTCTTCTGTCATTATAGGAATTTCAATAAATCCAATTACATAAACTAGAACACACACACACACACAAAAATATATATATATATTAAAAAAAAAGCTAGAATACAAACTTTACCTCATTTCCAGAACTCAACACACTATAATACTCTCGTTGGCACAAGGTCATAAGCAACGCACAGCTACAAGTAAAAAAAATGAGGGGGAGGGGGAGTGAGGGTCAAAGGACACAACCCTAAGCTGAACTTGAAAATTAAATAGCTAACTATTGCACAAATACCATCAAGTATGATTTGATTTCACATTCTAAAGATTAAGCTTAAAAAATTAAAAAAAAAAAAAAATCCTAAAACGAAAACTGCCAGTGCTTTGCTCTGCACCAGCATATGGTGATTTGCAAAGCTCTATCTATGAAAGAGACAAAATCCAAAAGTAGGTGTCCAATTGTAATATATTTACTTGAAATAGTCTTGCCGGAGAATCGTGATAAAGCTAGGGGATGACCCATCTTCATCTTTCTGCTTCCAAAGTTCCCCGTTACCTTGGATGTACCATGATACTTTTGGAGATAACGGGGTATATAGATCTGCATATGTTAAATAATCAGTTTCTTTGCCCGATAATATTGAGAAATAGGCTTCTTTTGTTCTTTGAAGGAAGACTACTCAACAGGAAAGTAAAACATCTTTAGAATATGTTAAATACAATAATAATAAACAAAGGCTACTTGCTGTAAAAGAAATTGAATGCTGCCTTTAGCAAGGATTAAAATTTCAGTTGTAGATGCGTTTTGGCCATGTCATGTTCATTGTGGTTGCGAACCTAATGGATGCTATCACGGTCAACTGCGGTAAACACTGGAGGTGAATATCAGCAGCGGAGAGAGCTAAAACTGCAAAATAGCAGCCATTTGTGGCCGTTATTCCGTTTGTGGCCGTTATTTAAATCCATGGTCCTTAGTACAACTTCTCCCTAAAGTAACTTACACTCAGGAGCCGTTTGCGGCCGTTATTTAAATCCATGGTCCTTAGTACAACTTCTCCCTAAAGTAACTTACACTCAGGAGCCCTACTTTAACTACAACCGTTACCAGCACCTAAATCCATTGAATCAGTTTAAAAGTTTTGACGGGTTAGCTTAGTTTTATATAAGGCTCAGGAGGAATTTCAGTTTCATTATGAGCCATATCACTGAAGGCTCGAAGGGGGCAGCTTTGAGTGGCCAAAGAGGCATTTAACAGATTAAGGTTTCCAAGACAGGCACTGGCTCTTGCACAACCAGATTTTGAGAAGTCAACTTTTGTAGAGCACGATGCATCACATATTGTAATTGGAGTCAAGATGGTCAACCACTGAAAATATTAAAGAGCAATCAACAAACAGGCTAGTAAGAGCACTTAGAATACACAAGATCGACTGGAAAGGAATGATTGAGAGAAATTTACGCTAAGGCTACAACAGTTTTCACTAACGAGAAGGGCCTTTCATCCACGTAAGGAGACCTATGCAGGAGCAGTACCTAAGTTATCTAAGTTATTTTGTTCCTCTTTTTCTGCTTTGCTTGAGTTTATAGTTAGTATTAATGCTTTTATTTCATTAAGAGGTCATGTAACTAGCATGCAATCTTTTATTGTGAATAGACAGGATTAGAAGTTATGTGTATCCAAGGTCTAGGATTAAAAATGGATGTAATCCAGTTATAAATAGTCTTTTAGATACATTATGCAATGGTATAGTGAAATATTATTTGTTAAAGCTCCACAACCCTAGATTTTTCTCCTTCTAACACTGACATTTTAGCCTTTGTTCTGGTTTTTTTTATTGGTTTTCTTTTACATATTAAGGTTTGTACATTCAGTTTGGATTTGTGTCCTACAAAGGTTTTGTTTTAATAGGTAGTTTATATTTGGGGTCTAAGTAGAAGGTCCAATATTTTTGGACTAGGGATGCTAGGAGCTTATATTAATACTAATGTACTCTTTCTATAAAAGGATATCATGAGAGATTATCCTAACCATAGGTCTGATACTCAGGTTTTCTTTCTTGTTGGTTGTATGATGCAATCATGGAAACTAGGTGTTAAGCTTAGGGATCTTTTCTACTCTTTTTCCCTTCCAATTATTCAAGTTTTGTTGTTGTATTAATAATTCATTGTCAATGTATATCAGAAAACCATCATAAATCCTAGCACTCCAAGCTGTCCTAATATCAATATAGCTTCAGTATCATTCTTCTATAAAGAGAAAAAATATATATATATAATCCCAGCACTCCAAGCAAACACTTACTTTAAGGGTCTAGGCAGGTCAACTAAGAGATTTTTAAAATATAGTCAAATGGGAGTTTACTTACCTAACTCTCCCACTCGAGGATTATATATATGTGTGTGTGTGTGTGTGTGTGTGTGTGTGTACATATTTAAAATTTATTCTTATTTATCTGATGGAGAATGGAAATATGCTACTTAGGTGCTTAAGTTATCTACAACCATTTTATAGAGATTATGATAGGTACGACTATGTTATACTTTATGAGTTTGATAATAATCTTTATGTTTGTTCAAGTTATTTTATGTTTATTAGTATTTTACTTCTTTTTGACAAATTAGGGCTTTAGGGTTATAATTGTCACTTTAGGTTTTTATTAGGGTTTAGGTTGTTATAAATACCTAAGTTTTAATAGTCTGGGCAGGCTTTTGACAAATTCACTATTGATAATTTCTGGATACTTGAGTATTAAGTTATTTGTCCTGCATCAGTATCTTCATAAATTTGTTTATTACTAATGTTAAAAGCTTACCTAAACATGTAACTAAAATGAAAGTATACTGTAGACATAGTCATACACATTCAAAATATTCCAAGGAATTCAAACTGCAAATCCACATGTTAAGACTTTACAATTTAAATTACAAATCCGAATACTGTTGTGTTAGCTAATAATTTCATTTTAATAAAAATATCATTAATCGTATAATTCATAATTTCATATTGCAAATATTATGGATCCTTATAGCCTATGCACATATTAGTATATTACATATACTAGTCATAGTTACTGGTAACATACTAATATTGGATTGGCTTAAGAAAAGTGATGACCTTTTGAAAGTTTGAAACTGATATCTTCTAGGTATAATAATTGAAAATTAAGATGATTTTGTGGGATTTAAAAGTGAAGTAATGAACCAATACTACATACAATGAAACGTTAAGTAAAAACATTCTAGTTTAGTAAGAAGTAAAAACACATTTTTTTTCATTTATAGAAAAAATTAGTTTTAATTTAAAGCATACAAATTACATTGTCTATATTTATTTTAACATTTTATTATTTATTTTTCTTTATATCAATAAAATTCTAATAAAATATGACCAATCAAAATAAGTTTAAATGTTAGTCTGATTTTATTTTAAAAATCAATAAATTGAACCCGATATTACCAAAACCCGAATAACCTGAGTGTCAAAACCTGAATTACCCCAATCCACATTACACAAACTCAAAATGACTCGAGTCAAAAGCCACTTGAAACCAAAACGATCCAAATCCAAAATTGATGCAACCTAAATTGATTTGGCCGAAATCAAACCCGAGTTGTCCAACTGAAAATTCTAATTTTATACAATCCTTTCTCTTTGCATGTGAGTGTGTCTCGCCAAAAAAAAATTTTGTTACATTGACTGATAAATAAAACCCAACTAAACTATTAATTTAACTCCTCTTTCGATCTTGAAGGGAGAGAACAAAATAGAAAAGAAAATATTGATCCACTAAAGAAGAATGCTAAAATACAAGTGCCTCGTATGCCATTAATGAAATTAGCTTCACTGGTTACTTTCTAAGAGCTCATTCTAGTTATCTTTGGAAATGCGAGGACAATGTGCACCACATAAACAAGGAGACTTTGTAAGCTAGGGCAAATGAAAAATGAACAGAATATTGCATCGTTCTTGACTCCAGTCATTAGCAAGACTGATGCAAGGTTTTGCAATATGTCAGGCAGGATTACACCCATGCCCCTTATATCTTTTCTTAAGAATTCTATCTGATTCTAACCTTAATTTTTCATATTTTGCTTCTTTAAACTCATTCCATAATTAGACACTAAAGTCATGTTCCTTATTTGTGTTTTCTGTCTTTTATTGAGCTAAAAAAGGGTAGGGAATTGTGAAGCAATACCAATTCCATAAACAATCTAATAAGGATTAAAAATTCTCTTTTGTGTCACTTCATTATTTAGTACTGTAAATGAGGGAGTTTAACTATCACCTCGTCAGTTGTAACTACAAAAACTTGCCTTCTTAAGAATTCTATAAAAAGGCATGTAATCTTTCTTTTGAAGTGAGTTTTTAGTGAATGCCGTATTAATTGTGAAAACTCCACAAAAGTTTCTAGTTTCTCCCAAAGTGTTTTTTCTTTTTTTTTTTCAATTTTTGTTATTATTGTCTTAATTTAACTAACTACTTTGTCATATACAAAACCAGTTTTAGTTTTCCATCAGAAAATTTGGTGTTCGAATCACAAGCCATAATATGATGGAAAAGATTCAGTCATAAATGAACTAATATGAGATCAATCTATTAGACTCAAGAACCACACTCTACCAGGCTTCAAAATTTCACTTACAACATATAGAAAATAAGCACGAAGGACTGGGACAAATAGTTGAGAATCAAAATTACATATGCCACAACCATAAAACAAAAGGAAGAAGGAATAGGTTCCAAGTATGATTGTGAACTAGATATGAAGCACAAACAGTTATGTTAGGGAAGTGTCCAAGTGTTGGACATTTGTCCTACACATACAAAGCTCTGACATAACAAAATATATGTTGAACACATTAAAAAAAAAAAAAAGAATTGGACAGAGTCAAAACATGGTCAAGATATAACCAAACACGTTGGGCCACAGTTGGACATGCCTAGACATGCAATGAAAGTTCTTTTTTTTTTTTTTCCTTTTTTGCATTTTCTACCAAATATGGAATCAACAACGAGCAGTTTGCTTCTAATGGGATTTTTAAAGTTCAAGTTTTAAAATTCAATAGTTTTAAAAAAGCTATTTGCATGGTAATATTTAATTTAATAGTATCAATTCTAAATTTTTATTGTATATTATCATGCAAAAAAATATTTTTCATTATTGTGTCCTGCCATACCTGTGTCCTAACTTTTAGAAATTCTTGTGTCACCGTGTCATAGCCGTATTGCAAATCTCTGCCTATGCTTCCTATTAAGTGCCTTCTAATTATGAAGGATTAAAAAAAAAAAAGCTGATTGAAGGAGTCGGTTACTTTTTCTTAACATTGTAGCATTAAGAGCTTTACTATAATAGTTAGTATTTTACATTTATAGTATAGTTTAGTATCTTAGTTCGATTCTCTTTCGGAGATTAAGCTGTCTTTTTAAGTGAAAAAGTATGTTATTTTTCTTTAAAATCCTACTTGGAATTGGGAGTTCTAATTCCTGAAGGATTAGTTGCGTGATGCAATCAACTTCAAGCGTGACGCCTAGAAATGCTCTGCGTCACACTAAGCTTTCTTTCTTTTTGAAAGTGAGATGTAATCAAAGAACCCTAGGTGTAAAGCTTACAGATCTTTTCTTTTTCCTTTTCTTCTTTATTCATTTTTGTTGTTCTCTCAAAAATTTAGACAAATTTATATAAAAATATATATATAATAGTCCTCCAAGCATTCCTAGATCACCTAGGGTTCTTAAAAAGTTGAGTTTCATGATTCCCTATTTGACCTATTTGAGGATCCATTTGGATGACAGGTGAGTTTGGCTATGGTGAGATTAAAAACAGCGGTAGCGGTGACTTGGTTACTTTAGTGGTGAGATTAAAATTAGTAGAATGTGTTTGGATGCAAATGCAGTCGTGGCTATGAGGTGAATTATATTGGGAAAGGAAAATGGCCATTAAAAACATTAGATTAAAATCTCTATATATAATAAATTATTAAAATTTTATTTATATTAAATAATAAAATATGTATTAAAATTATATTTATATTACAAAATTATTAATTAATAAAATTAATAAAAATAATTTGAAAATTTAAAAATTAAACGAAATTAGAACGATAGAGGGGGTCAAGGAACTGGACCCCCAACCCTCTAGTGACAAACTGGAGGGCTGGTATGTTTGCACCCCTAGTGGGGGAGCAATTAGTGGGGAGGAAATCCCCCCCTCTCCCTTCCCTTTTTGATTCTTCCTATCAGAATTTCAAAAGATGAACAACCAAACTTGAAAGGTAGGAGTTAGCCTTATGGATTACACATGTCCAATTATAAATTTCACCATAACCATGCTAGTCAAATTTGAAAGCCTATAATATTTTCAATAGAATGGCGAGAAAGCCTAATATATTTTTAAAAATTAGGTGCAAACTTTCACCAAGAGGCGGCTACTTATCGAAGCTAGGCCTCCCCAAAAATTTAAATTCCCTTAGACCCTAACATATATCAAATAAATTTAAATGAAATTTAAAATTAGCATTGTTAATTTTGTTTATTTCTTTGATTTTTTTATTTATGCATTGCAAGTTAAGATGGTTAAAATTACATTATTACTTATCTATAGTGTACTAACTAATCATAACTCATTAAATCTTTACAACTGACTTTCTAACTTCATCGAAAAGACTCCAAAATCAAGCACCAAAAATGTTTTTTTTTTTTTTTTAAACTTGATTAAATTTTTTTCATATAATTTCACTTTTAATTTTATCTTACATCAGTTTTCTCCTGTTACCATACAACTTTTATTAACACAAAAGTCATAATGGGACCACTTTATAAAGACTATAAAAATACTCTTAACTTCTAAACTCAAAATTTTCAACTTTATTATTTTATTTTTCTTCTTTTGATAATAATATATTATTCATGAATTGATATATTTATATTTTTTAAGAGAAAGTTTTCTAGCAATTTTAAATATTATGATTCATTTGAAGTATCACGTATAAGATTATTTAATTTATGTATTATACTTCTTTATACAGTTCTTTTGTTTTTTTTTTTTTTCAATGAATCGATAAAACTTATAATTTTGAAAGCTTATTTCATTTTGCTAGCATACTGCTTGCATAACTAACAAGATAAATTTTATTGGAAAAAAAAAAATAAGATTTAGTAAAATATTAATTGGCACCCTCAACATTAAATGTCAAGATCCACCACTGGCATCACCATGTTTGAAAGAACTTGAGAGAGAAAAAGAGAGTGTGCAATTCAAATAACTGTTTTGGCAGCAGCACAATGATGGTTCAACCTGAGGCTGATGCTTATTACAGTTTCCCAAGTCTTTAGAGGTTTTGGTTCGAGATATATTTTGTAACAAGGCAGAATTTTACTTATATTTTCAAGTGTGCTTTTTTTCTTTTTGATAAATTGGGAGACAGGGAGGGATGTGATGCAGGAGCATCAACAAATAACAATTTTATTTCATTTAAAATTCTGTTTAGAATAAAGTTTATAATTTTACCTTAAGAATGCTGGTTCAATTAGACTATTGTTTAGGATGAGAGTTTTGTTTCTTCTAGCTTACTTCTATAGGATAGAGTTTTATATTTTAAGAATTTTATTATCACTTAGGATAATTCTTATTCTTTTAAGATATCTTAATTATCACTTTAGGGTAATTACTATGCTTTTAAAGATACTTATTAGTAGGAATAAGAAATCTAATGTGAGTAAGAGACTTAGTAACTAGTATAAATACCCATTAAGGGTTGGCATTTGAGTAATGTATTCTTTTCTATTTTGGTATTCAATCAAAGAGGATTCTTTTAGAACTCTAATTTATCTTTTGTGTCCAACTTCAACTCTTTTTCTATTCTTTGCTATTCCTTTCATTCTTACCCTACATCAGGATGCTTGGAATCGAACCCAAACCATACATTCCTTGGAGTTTAAGAGCTTGAAGGCTTCAAATTCTGACTCAAGGCCTAAATCTCATCATTACTTTCAACTTATGTATTCTCTTTCTTTCTTTTTTTTTTTTTATTTTGGCCTCAGGGGAGTCTTAGAGCTTTTTCCCCAAAAATATCTGGGTAAGTATTTTTTTTCTTGAAATGCCATTATGTGGCTGAGTTATGTTTTTCATAGTAAATGATCATAAAAGTGTTATCATATGCCCTAAAGCCAATCAGATTTGATGGAACATATATGAGTTAATAATGCAAACCAATCACTTTAGTTAGTGATTCAAGGTATTCCTTCATGTTAGTGGTGTACTTGGCATTCATGCAAACACTGATTGGATCAAGCCCATGCAACACAATGGCTTCACAAAGTTAGGAATGTGCTACGATGATGAGATCCTTATGCATCAAAGCCGTGTTTCTTAAAACATTCCTAGTCATCATATTGTTAAAACAGGGCATTGACAATGTCCAAAGACTAGCGTATACTAAGCCTCCATGCATATGCAGGCAACTCTTTGATCTCATAGAAGTTGAAGAATAGAAATACTTGAGGATAGCATATGGGTGTTTGGTTTGTGGAAACAAGTTCACTGAACAAGGCCCGTATGAGAACTGCATTTGGTATAAGTCACTCAAGCATCTATGGAATACTTTCTCATATGCCACTCATATATGTTAGTCCTCAGACTTGTGATAAGAAATCATCTTGTATGAGGAGCATCATGCTTTGATTCCATCACGAACGAGTCCACAATAGATGGATGCTTATGGTAGGGTAATTTTAGGTATGACATGAACCATAAGAAGATGGATAAGTGATCCAGAGAGAATTCACCATTCCAAGTGACATCGAAGACATATCTTATTTGTTCTTAGCTTTGGTTAACTTAATAAAGTCGTTGGCCAACGCATAATGAATTTAGGAGAAATTGTCTTTGAATTCACGAGGTTAACCGAAGGCTGCAAGAACAAATATGGATTGATACATGAGTAGACACTGCACCTTGCTCATGGTCTTTCCGGGATATCTAGTGGAAAGACCGAAGTAATTGAGAGACTGGTTACTAAAGGGTTCCTTAAGAGGTCATATTGACTCTTCTTGCATACCAGGTAGCCATGATGTCTTGCTAAATGCCAATCTTAGTCTATAAATATACATAACTTAATTGGGTAATTATATTTAATGCCGTTATGATGCAAGCTTAATGGGTCACACACAATAAGATGATCTATTAGATTAAAATTGAGATTTAATTAAGTATGACCTAATTAAATAAAAGATATAATGAGGAGGACTTAATTGAATAAGCTCAATTAATAAAAATTTAAGATGCAAATTAGATTTATGAAATCCAATTATTGATGTTCTAATTTGGCAATAAAGAATGTCTTATCAAGACAATGTTTATTTGTAGACATGGTTTTAGAGATATTATATAAAGCCAAATAATTGTATTTAAAATATAAATAATTATTTGATAATTAATTAATTAATTATTTAATAATATGTACATTAAGTAAAATTGTTTTACTTAGGTTAGGAATTTAATTATGAACTAAATTATCCAACATGTAAATTAAGGGGTTAGGCTAAAAACCCTAATTATCGAGTTAATAGAGTTTAGTTATGAACTACTCTGAGTTAAGCTTGCTATGCGCTTTGCACGTGGAACAACCATCGTTGGTGTCCTATTGGGCTAAAATATTATTAAGCTATTATTTTTGCTCAATCTTGGATAAGCTAATTAAAATAGTTTTAATTGGACTCCAAGAAACATTCTAAGTTGGCACCACCTATAGGGCTTTTTTAATAGGTCTAGTTCATTTATTAAGCAGGCAAACCTAATCCATAAGGCCTATATATACAACATTAAGTCTTTTTAGGAGAGAGTTCCCTGTCAAAAAACCCTACGCAAAGAATCCTAGATCTCCCAATAGGCTATTAGGCCAACCCCTATGCTTTCCTAAGCCCATCTATGCGTCAATTTGTATTCCAACAATCTAAAAGTGTTTTTGGTCACAATAAAGATAGAAAATCAGTTGTCTAACCTAAAGAAATCAACCGAAATCATAAATTGAGATTTTTGGATTCGCTTGCCTGCATCTTTGAAAAACTACTTACCTACGAAGCTATTTTCTCTCCTCTTTAGCGTAATAAGCATGGAAATTGTTCCCGAATCACTTCATATCTAAACCTGTTGGCTATATATCTTTCAATTAAGGCTTGAGAAACCTTCTGACTAGTACGGGAGAACCACTGGATCTCATGAAGGTTCCAATAGGCATCTATGTGGATCACCGTTAGAAGTAACACATTTGTGCTGCCTTTGGCCTCGAAAAGTGATCGTAGTGATCAACTCGTGTTGCGTTCATGGAGGGATCTGCATACTTAGAGTCACTAGTCTCTAAGTAGGTATGATTTCTAGCAAATCTATTTTTTTACAATTGCCATCTGATCACATGCACATCTCTTCCTAAGGTCCTGAGAAAATCTGAGTGTTTCTTTGTTTAATTCCACAGCGTAAGTTTAATTCTAATTAAATTTTTATGCTTATGTGGATATGCATGAGCCCAAATTTTCCCTTTCAAAAAGATATTCAAAATTTTTTTAATTTAATAAATTTCCTTGCTCTTTGGACCTATAATTAGATAAACTCACTTTTAAGCTTTTTCTGGTAATATATGTTTTCGAGATTCAAATAATTGTCCCTAATTCCCATATCATAACAAATTAGGAAATAGAATGCATTAAAATTTAGGAACCAGGTGCTCTAATTTAAAACAAGTTCCTCATCAATTCACATATGAGAGATACCTGTTATAAGAGGTGTTTCTGGATCTCTTGTACTATGCAATACAGCAGTCCCAGATAACACTGTTATGAAGCCACAAAGTTCGGATGCTATGCTGCTAGCACTTTGACCAGAGTAGTCCTACAAAATGGGAAAAGAAAACTATAACAAGAACATGTAGAAACAAAGGAGTTAATATATGTCTCAAGGACCTGAGAGTCCAGTCCATTGATGCTTGTATAAACAATCACATGAAAATTCATATAATTTATCAATGCATTTTATCCACCCACCCCACTCACCCAAACAAACAAAAAATAGGGATCCATTTACATAATTGTCAGTATATATGGTTTTTTTTTTTTTTTTTTGGCAAGGATATGAATAAGGAATAATACTTAAACAAAGATGATTACTACCCTAAAATTACAAAAACAAGTGAACATAGCCATATCTCTGTATCTAGAATTTAGTGTTGTCGTGTTAGGTATGTCATGTACATGCCTGAAACACTTATGTTTGCTTAAAAAAATCATGCGGATACTTTGGCAATTAGAACATAATTGGATATGTTGATATACAAATATACATATATGCATGCACATATGTGAATGCATTTTTGATTGTATTCCTTCCATACCTTTTAGGCCTCAAGAAAAGGAAGAAAACAACATAAGCTTATTGTACAAAGTTTACCCTCAGAGCAATTAGTTGGAGTGCATAAATAAAAATCTTCATGTCCTTTAAATTCCTAGAGAATCCCTCAGCCACCTAAGTATACAACATTAATTTTACACCTCCCCCACCCGCCAACTCTATCCCATGTACATGACTTCTAAGGAATAATGTGTTTCATATTGCGTTGGGTATAAATCAATTCTAATATTAATGCTCATAGATAATCCACACATTAGAAAATCCGATTCTGTATAAACTTTGCAGGTCCATGCATGCATAAATAGGAGAGGAGGATACCTTAAACATTATTGCACTCGCTAAAATTGTGAAAGAGGTGAACAATGCATAATAAATAGGAGAAACAATTGCCGTGTTGAAGGTATCCAATGCCTGCAACCACGTCAAAGTATTACATAAATTTGAAATAATTTGAAGGTACAATTCAAGAATGGATTTCACCAATAATTCACATGAAATTGGTCTTGATTATTAAAAAATCAGATTCAGTATCATCTCCAAATCTTTTCAAATTCAATCCAGGGCAACACTTTTACGCAGTTTATACAAACAAAAATTTTGTCCTTGCAGTAGGGGTAGAAAAGCAATAACAAAAATAAAAAAGGTATGTGAATTGGAATCATTGATGTTAAATGGATATACCTATAAAGCTAAAACTAGCTGAACCCCACCAGAGCTTAATTCTACAAAAAGAAACAATTTAAGTCTATGCATAATACTAAAGAGAAAAAAAAAGGAAAAAGTATATGCATAATGGGAATTTACCCTCTCCTCCCTATAGCAAATGCATGCCAACATCACTAAATCCTACAGATTAACCACTTTATGACACACCAAGGAACTGGATATGAGACAATTCTAAAGGCACAGTAAGAAGTTGCTCATTTGGGGTGAAAGACTTAATCAAATAATGTCCAATCCATTAAAGAATTCATAGTTCCATACTAGAGCGATGAGAGCTAAAAACAAAAGCTAGAAACATACCAAGGCTGCTTACTTTAATTGATTTGCATATGTATAATCTTTCCCTGGTCATGAGAAGCTTAACTGTAATGTACATATCCCTTCATAACTCTTCTTGAATAATGTACCAAACAGTATTGAAGGAGTTTAGTTCTTTCTTTAACAATTTAAAGATAAAATCTTAAACAAAATACTATAATTCAATAGTGTTGAAAAAGGAGAAATGACCTTAAAATCTAATTTATGATTTGACTACTAAAGTTATGCTATTAGGTCTTGGATAATTGATTCAGAGGCTTCAGACCATATGACTAGGGAGTCCAATTTGTTTAGTACTTATTCTCCTTGCTCAGGTACTGAAAAAATAGGATAGTAGCTATAAGTTTTTCCCCTATTGCAAGCCAAGGCCTAATCAAAATTTGTAAAAAATATCACTCTTCAATCTATTCTTCATGTGCCTAAACTCAAGTGCAATCTCTTACCTGTTAGTAAACTTTCGAATGACTTTATTGTAGTTTTGTTTTCCATGGTTCTTATTGCATCTTTCAGCACCAAAGAATGAGGGTGATTGGTAGTGCTAGGATGATTAACAGACTCTTACCATTTCGATGAAACTCCTTTCGGTAATAAAAAAAAAAAATCAAAGACCAGTACAACTTCAAAATCTATTTTGTTTAAAAGAGTAGATTGTTCAGTTCTTCACTATGAAAGTTGCCATTTATCAAAGGACCATCACGTCCCTTTTCCATCAAAGTCTTGTCGTGCATCAAACCATTTCATTTAATTCATAGTGATGTTTGGGGACCTTCCTGAGTGAATACCTTTTGGGAAAAAAATGGTTTGTGACTTTCATTGATGGCCATACTGGACTATGTTGGCCATATTTGCTAAACAAAAATTCTGAGATTAAACAACGCTTCAAGGAATTTTTTGCCATGGCTGAAAACCAGTTTCAAACAAAAATTTCTATTTTCAGCCCCGATAATGGAACTGAGTATTTTAATGCATGTTCGATAATTTTTTTTAAAAGAAAAAAGTGCTATTCATCGATCCACTTATATAGATACTCCTTAATAAAATGGAATTTCCAAAATAAAAAACAAGCATTCGCTAGAACTAGCACATATTATCATGATTTCTATGTGTTCCACAATATTTGTGGGGTGAAGCTGTTTTAACTGCATCTCATTTAATCAATCGGATGCCAACTTGTGTTTTACAATATGATACACCTCTAAATTGTTTCAAAAAAAAAAGTTTCTCACTACACGCCTACACTCTGATTTGTTTGGATGCACATGATTTGTTTACATACCCAATATTTATCAAACCAAAGTAGATCCAAAAGTAGAAAAATGTGTCTTTATTGGTTATGCCACAAATAAAAAAAGTATTTACTGTTTCAATCCTTCCACCAAAAAATTCATGCAAGTATGGATGTTTCATTTCTTGAAAATCAACCATTCTCTGAAAAAAATCGTCATCAGGGGGAGTTTATGAAAGGTGATAAAGGTGAAGACAATTTTTGGAATACTTTGGAACATATACCAAATATGGCTTCAAGTGAGTTAGTTCCGACAATTTATTCTAAGAAACAATCTAAGGAAAAATTGTTCAAGATAATGGAAAATTACAAAACTCTAATTTACAAATCCAAGCATTATGCCATCAAAAACAAGGGGAGAATTTCTACAAAAAAGGAAGACAAAATCCTAAATTTGAGCTTTAGGTTTATATTAGAAGGGGATCAAAAAGGGATATTGTAGCTCCATTTATTCCTTTAATACAAAACCAATCAAAATCCTCAACTCATGATCCATCTCCCAATATTCGGAGTAATTCTTCTTTTACTCTTACTTCATCTTCTTCACTTGAATGTTATAATGTTGATTTTCTAGATTTCGATATTCTTACAGCCAATAAAAAAGGTGTTTCTTCCCTTACACAACATCCAATTGCTAAATATATGTAATACCATAGGTTGTCCAATAATCATAAGTCTTTCACATCTAAGATTTGAAACTTGTTTGTCCCAAGAAGTATTCAAGAAGCTTTGGCTAATCTGAATTGGTTATTAGTAGTAATGGAGGATATAAACGCTCTCAAAAATAGTGGTACTTGGGATAAAGTTGATCTTCCAGAAGATAAGAAAACTATAGGCTGCAAATGGTTGTTTACCCTAAAGTGCAAAGCTAATGGTAGTGTGGAAGGACACAAAACAAAACTTGGTGCAAAAGGGTTTACTAAAACCTATGGAATAGACTACCAAAAAACATTTGCTCTGGTTGCAAAGATAACTCTATCAGGATTCTTCTTTCCTTGGCCGTGAACCCTAACTGGCCATTACACCAGTTGGATGCAAAAAATGCCTTCTTAAATTGAGACTTGGAGGAGAAAGTATTCATGAATCTACCTCCTAGATTCGAAAGACAACTTGGAGCTAGCAAGATGTGCAACTTAAAGAAATCTTTATATGGTCTTAAGCAGTCACCAGGAGCTTGGTTTGAATGGTTTAGGAAAACAATAAAGACTCATGGCTTTTTTCAAAGCCAAGTGGACCAAAACATGTTCCACAAGCATTTCATAAATGGTAAAATCGCTACCTTAATTGTTTATGGGGATGATATTATCATTACAGGGGACGATTATGCTGAGATTGCTTACTTGGAAAGAAAGATTGCAAATGAGTTCTAGATCAAGGATTTGGGACTACTAAAATATTTTCTTGCAATGGAGGTCGCAAGAGCCAAAGAAGGGATTTTTGTAAATTAACGAAAATCTATTCTTGATCTATTGAAGGAGATAGGCATGCTTAGGTGCAAAGCAACTGACACCCCAATCGAGCTAAATGTCAAGTTGACACCAATTGCACCCAAAGATACAGTAAATCGAGAACAGTATCAACGACTAGTAGGAAGGCTAATTATTTATCACACACTCGACTAGACATAGCCTTTGCAGTGAACATGGTAAGTCAATTCATGTACTCGCCTGGGTCAATACACTCTGTGGCAGTTTTTAGAATCTTGATATATCTACAAGGCATGCCTGGCAAGGGTTTACTATTAAAAAAAGGGGAAACTTGCAAATAGAATGCATACATAGATGCAAATTTGGCAATATATATAAATAACCGAAGATCTACTTCTGGTTATTGCATATTTGTTAGAGGAATCTTGTCACTTAAAGAAGTAGAAAAAAAACAAAATGTGGTGGCAAGAAGTAATCCAAAAGTTGAATTCAGATCAGTTGCTCATGCCATCTTTGAGGTGTTGTAGATAAAAAGATTACAAGAAGAATTGACGATTTGTACACCAATCACCTATCAAGGTTTTTTGTGGCAACAAGGCAGCCATCTCAATAGCTCACAATCTGGTTCTACATGATAGAACTAAACATGTAGAGGTGGACAAACACTTTATCAAGGAGAAGCTTGATAGTGGGATGATTTGTACGCCCTATATATCAACCACTGATCAAATGGCACATATCTTGACCAAAGGCCTTCACAAACAAATAGTTTGACAATTTGGTGAGCAAATTAGCAATGGAAGATATCTTCATCCCAACTTGAAAGGGAGCAATGAAAAAGGAGATTTGACCTCTAAAATCTGATTTGTGATTTGACTACTAAAATTATACTATTATGTCTTTCTTTCCATTTTATAGCTAATGTTAGAGAAATTAGGGATTTAATCCTTGATTCTAGGGATTGTAAATTAATGTAAATTATTTTCTTGTAACATCTACCCTCTATCAAAAGGTGTAAATTTCTTTAGTGAATAATAAGAAATAGGGATTCCATTCCCCTTTATTACATTAGTTTTTCTGTATATAGAAAAGGAAGCTTAAGATTCCAACATAAGGTAATATATGCCTTCATCTCTCTCTAATACTATAATACAAGGTCCCTTAAGTTAAATAAGCTTTTTGTGATTAGTTCTCTTAATCTTGCTTCCAAGTTCCGATTAAATGTTCATCCACTTAAACAGCATGTTTGTTTTCTCCTCCATGATAACTTCGACCCGACCAAATTTACTTGTTTAATGCCCCTATATGTAAAAACCAAAAAAAAAAAAAAAAAAATCTTCATCATGGAACAGCAACTTGGTTCAATGTAGTGCTGCAACTCCTCCAATTAGTTCTCTTGATTGTATCACCTTTTAACAAACTTTTGATCTCTAACGTGTGAAAGCACAAGAATTAAACTATTAAGAATATCTGTATCTCTTCTATTTATCCTCTTTCAAGTGAAAAATGGCCAAAAAGTTAGTCATTTACCATCGTGCCCAGCCCATTTCCAACGTGTCTTCACCATATCTTGATCATGTCCTAATTTTTTTTTTTTCATTTTAAATGTCTTTCCATGTCATATACATACCCCAATGTGAAAAAGGCGCATTTGTGTCAACCACAAATGCGAGACTAATAGTCTGAGGACTTCAATGCGTCCACACTTCAGATTTAATACTCATTGAATAATATTGGCATCTCTCAATCACTGAGGGTGGTAAACCTAAGTGTTTTCTTTCAGAAAAATAAAAATTTATGGAGTAGGCCGCAGCATTCATCATAAGTGGCTTAGTATCTTGCTACCTTTTCTTTTTGTAGTGAGTTGCTATTAGATTTCTTATATATAGATTTCCAATAAGTAGCTTTTATATTGCTCTATATTTAATAAAATTTCTTTTTACATTCAAAGAAATATGAAATTTCTTATAGCTTACTGATTTTAGTTTTTTAGATTATTTTATATTAGTTATTATGTTGCTTATTCCAAGGATTAGGGGTCTAGGTTTTTGTTTGGTATTTTGCATCTATAAAAGGGTTTAGCATCTTAACTCGGGTTTTCCTTTCCTATTGGGTTTTTTAGGTTAACTTTTTTAGCTTTATTTTGAAGTCCAAGCATTTGTTAAAGTTTAATTGAAATAGAATATTAATTCTTCTAGGACCAAGGATGCTAGGAACCTACATAAATCAATGTACTTCTATCGAAATACAGAATATTATTAGGGAATCTATGACATTACTACTTTTGTGATGGTGAGATGCAATCAACCTCAAGTGTGATTCCTAGGAGTCTTATTAGAGATCTTAGTATCTTTCCTTTTCTTCTTGATTATGTGATGCAGTCAACCTTAGATTTAACTCCTAGGAATCCTAGTTTGAAGCTCAAGAATCTATTATCCTCCTCCATTTTCCACATTCAAACCTATTGTTTCTGTTTTTCTCAATAATTCAGAGCATAAAATTGTCTTAAGGATAGTTCCTTGCAGCCATACATCATATTACAAAGAGCAAACAACTGCATTAATAGCAATCCCCAATGCCAATGGTTTGCATGCATTGTAATGAATTTTTAAAGTGAGAAGCAGAATACTCCGTTTCTTCCCTTGCACCAAGATATTGCAACACTTTTTGGATTAAGAATAATCATTATAAAAGAATATTAAAAAGAAAAAAAAATCAGTCTCTACTGAAATGTATCAATAATTTCTACTTAGTTTATTCATGCTAGTTGACAAGTCAAATCTCTCACATCGGCAACAAATTTTTGATTTCCAAACATATTTTCCAGAATTATAAAATAGAAAGTACAACATTTTTTTGGTTTCAGATAGCCTTGTCTTTGAAAACAACTACTATATATGCCATCAGTAGCATGTTGCTTCAGCTTTGCAATTATCATCATGAGTTGTAAGGGTATGCTTAAATGCTTACCATGTTTAGATAATTTAATTGAGTGATGATACAGGTAATTGCAACCATTGCAAAGATCCACGTTTGAAAGTATTTGGCCTGATTTGTGCCCTCCAATGTTAGTTTTATCGCAATACCAATAGCTTTTATGCTCATTACCTGCAAGAAAATAACATTTATTGTCCATTACCAATAAAACTGATGTCTACTACATTCAAATTGATATAAGTTGACAGTAATAACTAGAAATCAAAATGATAAAAGTATTAGATCTCAGTATGCAGTTAGCTGCAAAGCTGAAATTTCTTACCGTTAATGATCCAATTACCGAGCATATACCAATATACACCATTATGTTAGTTTGACCATAACGGGGTGCACAATACAAAATTAGTACCAATGCAGTAGCTACAGCTGAAGCTGTATACAAAAGAAAGGCTGGAAAAGAAAACAAACAGATAAAAGTAAAAATTATGGAAGCTAAGAACAAGATGAAATAAGCATATAATATCTGTTGAGAACTTTAGCAATCTACCTGGTTGGGTAGCAAGTTCCCAAATTTCTTCAACAGAGCTAATAGAACGCTCCTCAGGTGCATGAAGCACAATGACTGTGGAACCTACTATGCATAAAAGACATCCCAACATTCCCATTTTCTGCAGTTTCTCGTTCAACATGAAATGAGCTAAAACAGCACTGCCCATTTTGACAGGAAGTGAGAGATTATCAGGAACTACCAATTAAGTAAAGTAGTTTCTGATTAGTCAATCAAAATTCCAAAATCAACAAAGAAAAAAACATTTACCTAACAATGATACTCAAAGCACCAAGTGGCGTTACCAAAACAGCAGGCGCATAGATATATGCAACGAAATTGGCAATCTCCCCAACAATCACTGCCATATTAAAACTAAGCATTTTACAAACGATGGCACCAAATTGGCCCGATTGAGTAAAATTCTCGTTACTGGAATGTTGTTGTCCATAGATTCATATAGAACACAGCAGAAGAAGGTAGAAACTCACTAGTAAGCATGCCAACCCACCAGAGCGGCTCTAATAAGTAGCCATATCCACCAGAACCTTACAGAAAGCGAGCAGCTAATTAATAATCAATCCGATTCTCTTTAAATAGATATATCTATAACAAAGTAAGAACCTTAAAATAAGTTTAAAAAGGAAAGAAAGAAAGAAGTTACTAGCACGGGGGCCATTGACCCCGGCCTTTCGGAGACCCTTTTTCTTGATGATAAAGCTGGAGCCAATGAAGGCGCTAGAGACCATCGCCAGAATAAAGCCCTTGAGATTGCTGGAGTACATCTATAAATACATGTGTATATACATGCATTCATACATATGTCTATATATGGGAGGGAACAGAGAGAGAGAGAGATTGAATTTTCAAAAATTAATACAGGAATAATATGGCTATTGGAATTGGATTAGAATCGTCGGAACCCTAGACCACTGCAGTTCTCAACCCAACTACCTCATTCTTCCGCCCTTTCTTTCTTTCTTTCTTTCTTTGTTTTATTTTATATTCTCTGATTAAGGGCAGAAAGGTCGTTTACGGGAACGTAAATTCTCACCTGCCGGTCGTCTATACCACTTTACGACTATCCCACCTGCCACCTGTCGTCTGGTCCTAAGATTTTTCCTTATTTAATTTAATTAGCTTCATGCCATTAGCTCAAGAACGCTAGATTTTGGATAACATGCATAAGTTTGATATTTATAATAAAAATAAAAATTATTAAAAATTAAATAGAAAATATGAATAATAATTATTAATCCAAATAAAATGAATGAACTTGAAATGTTAAATAACACATATCAAGTATAAAATCTTAATGCACAAAAAATTTTTTTTTACTCAGTGACGACACAAAATTTGCAAAGTATAAAATGGAAATTATGTTTCAAAATAATTTTTTGTTTTTTGTTTTTTAATATTTATTATTAAAAAAAAAAAAGTAAAACCAGTCGCTTCCAAACTATAATTTAACTATTCTTATCTATAAAACTAACCTCAATTTATGTGATTTTTTAGTTTTTTTAATTAAATTTGTGTCACCTGAATTTTTGCACCATTTCTTTTAGAATTTTTATTTTTAATATAGATATATATATAAAAGGATAATAAATTTCTCTTAGTTTAAAAAAAATTTGATTCCACTAAAAAAATTCTAAAATCCTAAGAAAAGAAGACATTAGTAAATTTTATTTATTTTATAACGATAATAAATAAAACATAAAAAATTTAAAAAGTTTATGTTCATATTAATATGATCTTTTAGAATTTTTATTTTTAATATAGATATATATATAAAAGGATAATAAATTTCTCTTAGTTTAAAAAAAATTTG
>JBBYHM010000005.1:5296925-5346330 GCA_038381775.1 Adansonia rubrostipa | reverse complement strand
TCCACTAAAAAAATTCTAAAATCCTAAGAAAAGAAGACATTAGTAAATTTTATTTATTTTATAACGATAATAAATAATACATAAAAAATTTAAAAAGTTTATGTTCATATTAATATGAATATGACCATACACAATGATCATATTTGATTAAAAATAATATTTCGTACATATCCAAATAATTATTTTATATCATTTCGAAATATATACACATATATTATAATCTTTTTCCATGTTTATTGTTACAAATTTAATTTTATTCATTCAAAAATATTAATTATTATTGGATTAAAACATACTATTACCTTTTGTTTTAAATGCAAATGCAACTCTTGCATATCAATAATATATTATTAGAATTTTTTAAAGGAAGAGATAAATTGAATATAATTTTTTATCTAATGTAGAAGTTACTTTAACAATAAGGTTAAAGCTAAATTTGCCTTTACAAATATTAACATTTGTCATTACATTTTATTTTAATTGATAATTGTTATTATATTTTTAAAATCAAAGGTAAATTTACCATTATACTTAATTCAATTGAATTGTGCCACTTTACTTTTGTTTAATTAAATTTTGACATTAAAGTTTTATTGTTGATGGAATTTGTCACTTATGTTTAATTCTGAATGGTTTTAAGACATAATTTGATAAGAAAATATATTTTTCAAATATTTTATTTTAGTAATTAATTAATAAAAAATTAACGCAGAATGAATTTTTTTCAAGTATTTTTCCATAAAATAAAAATCCTATGTTAATGCTTTAATTTTTTTAATATTTTTATAATTTAATTTATTCTTGTTAATTATTAAAAATTTCAAAATTTTTTGGTTAAATTTTATCTTCAAATCATTCAAAATCAGTGTTAAGTGACAAAATTCAATAGAAAATCAAAATTTAGTTGTAAAATTGAATCAAATAAAATTAGAATGGTAAATTTGCCTATAATATCAAAGTACATTGATAAATATAAAAAAATAAAAGTATAATAATAAATTTCAATATCCCTTCCAATAAGATGATAAATGTATCTTTTAACCCTTAATTAAATCATGAATAAATAATCGTATTTATGTAAATTTTTAGGAAAACTTAAAAACAACCTTTCCACTCAAAATATTTATTAAAAAGTCGAAAACAAAATAATAATATGAAAAAAGGGAAATAAAAAAAAATTGTTAGAAAGGAAATTCCAAAGACAATTTTACCTCCAATGAAAAGCCCCATTTCCCATTACTTCCTTCCCTTCCCTTCTTTCTTTCTTATCCCTTTCTTCCCCACTTCATCATAATCTCCCTTCTCATTCATTTTTCTTCATAAATTTTCTTCTCTCCAATGTTACATTATTTTCTTCTAGCAACTTTTTTTTCTCCTTTTTGTTTCTCGTGTTTCTTTTCTATTATGCTTGTAGATCCACTTTTCATGTATTACTTTATTTTCTTTTGGGTTCATTTTACTTCATTTTATTTTGTATTTTTCAATAATTACATAATAAAAAAACTTGAATTTTTAAGTTATATTGAATGTGGATTTATGTTATTTTATTTGTTTGTTTAAGTTATACATTTAATTGAATGCATGAACTATTATATAATTTTTTATATTGCTAATTATATTGAATTTTTAGATTTTTGCTAATTTCCTTCCAATGGTTTGAATTAGTTTGGATACTTAAATTGTTATAGGTTATAATCTCTAGGTTTCTTCTAATTTTCCTTCTAATGGTTTTAATGAGTGATTATTCATTTAATGTTTTGTTATTATTCAATAACTTGATGTTCTGCTCTTCTTCACATGGATTCATTTGTTTCATATGTCATTTTAAAAAGTTGGTACATGTAAGAGGTTAGATAATTGAGGGATAGGGTAGAAAGTTTAAGTATATAGAAAATATAGTTTCAAAATATGTACAGATATTATGCTATATATACATATAGCTGTAAGTCATTTTACTATACGTTGTTGAAACATTTCCTATAAATTGTATTGGTTGTAAGTCATTTTAAATGGCAAAAATGATAAGAGGAATAAATTATTATTATTATTATTATTATTACTATGGTATTATTCAAAATATAATCATTATATTTTTGCTTGATTGGTCAGTTTAATATGTAAGATGTTAGTATATGTCTGTTAACCAATCAAATTGGGACAATGAAGTTATACAATCAATTAAATGTATACCAGTTACTAGGTAAGTAAAACAAGGTTTTCTTTCATATTCATAGAATGATTGACTATCATGAAACCACTAATTGGATGAAGCATATGAAACACAATGCCTTGTAAAGATATGTATTAAGTTACGATGATGAGATCTTTATGTATCCAAGCTGTATTTCTAAAAATGTTCATAGTCTTCATATTGTCAAGATAAGGCATTAACAATGCATAAAGGCCAGCATATGCTAAGCCTCTATGCATTTGATGCTTGTAACCCTTTGATCTCATTAGTCGAAATATAGAGATACTTCAAGATAGCATATGGCCGCATTTTTTTATAGAAAGAAGTTTGTTGAACATGGCTTGTATAAGAACTTCATTTGGTATTAACACTCAAGTGTCTATAGAATATGTTTTCATGTGTCAGTCATGTAAATAGTCTTCAGACTTATGATAATAGGTCATCTCGTATAGGGAGTGTCATGCTTTGATTCCATCACAAATAGTCCATAATAGATGGATGCATATGGTAACTTTGTTTTATGTATGGCATGAAGCATATGGTAGATAAATGAGTGATCTAGAAAGGATTAACCACTTTTAGTGGCATTAGAGATGTATCCCAAATGATCTTTACTATGGTTAATTAGATTAAAGTATATAGCCAGATCATAGTGAATTATGAGGAATTGTTCCTCATAGATTCATGATCGTTAACAATGAGATAAAATATAAAACATCAATTAAAAGCATGAGTAGACACAAAACTATGCTCATGCCCAATTTGGGATATATGGTGAAAGGACCATATTACACTGATAGGCTGGTTACTGAAAGATTTTAATGGGGTTGTCACCATGTGCCTTTACCCCGATAATAGGATAGCATGCACCTGACTTAAAAATATCCCTTTCTTGGGACTTTATTCAGTATGACAGTGTAAGAGAAAAAAGTGTTTCCTAATATTACAGTAGGGGGGACCGTCAGATGAACTACTTATCCGATTAGTCTTTAACAGCCATTAGGAAGTGGCCTAAAATTTAAAGTCACCACTAATCATTTGGGCAAGGTATGACCGTACATCTACTAAAGCCAGTTTCTTTAGTTACGAAACTCAAAGATTTAATTTTATGGTCTACATCTTTTAGAGTTCGTTAGGAAGATCTGAGAGTCGGTTACATGTGAGAAAGGATGAGCACCCCCACGATGCCCTAAATTGATACCTATTGGCCATATAATATCTCACTCTTAATTTTCATATTTTTTGTTATGTCACTATTTGTATATAGTATCCTTTTTATGATGCATGAATTTTGAAAATAACGAATCTAGTTTTTGTAAAAGAATTGAATACAACTATGCAACTTAGAGAAATAACGAAACGTAAGGTTAAAATATTTTCAGATCTAATTTAAAAAGGGTGTTCCATATTGAGCACTGTAGGGATATCAATACGAAATATTGCCTTGATAAATTTTTTAAAAAATTTAATTAAACACGTGAATGCAAAATTTATCACCAACAAAGGAAATGTGTTAGTAAATCATAAAGAAATATAATAAGTATGGCATAAAATAAACACACAAAACATAAAAAGAAGTGACGGTCAAGATGCATCTTGTAATTGTCCTAAGTTATTTAGAAATAACCAAATTAACAATTTTGAGACATATTTGATATTGTTGGTTGTTTGAGGCATGAAAATCATGGTTTTGATTTAAAAATTGGGGGTAACCCAAGAAAGAGAAAATATAATACTTAATGGAATTTTGAGAATCAAGGTTGAAAAATTGACAAGGTAAAAAATTGGGTAATTTTGGAAAATGAAAATATTTTTAGGTTTTTTAGGAAAAAGGTGGATTTGAAAATTTAAAGCTGGTAATGTAAATAAAAGACAAAATTAATTTTTAAGGGTTTTGGAGCTTGATTAGAGCATGGTCAAACCCGTATTATGACATGTGACTCTATCAGGGAATTAATCGAATTCATTTCAAGGCATTTGAATTCCTTGAAAAAGGAATTCAGGGCAATCAATTAATTTTACTTAATGCTAAAAACAAGGGATAGCATCGTGCTATCCGCCTTCTTGAATTTATTCTAGACCAATCTGAAGGCTTCTGATGGAAAACAAGATACCTTTGGAAAGTTAACTCGCCGAAGACTAGTATAAAAATATTTCAAAAATCTAGAAAATTGCTTTCTAGGAGGAACAACTTTTAAACTCAAGTTTGGTTTGTTATTGACAGCATGTGTAGGGGATATGGTGCAACGAACATTGAAAAATCATCATGAACCCATTTGGATTTGTTAAATTGCAAATGATAACCTTTCAAAAAATAAAATTTCATGCATTTTTCAAGTTTCAAAAAATCATCTAGTGGGCCAAAATAGCCCAAACATAATGTTAATTGCTAATTTTAAAGATTCCTAACAGCAAAGATTCAAAAAATCATAACTCCCTCATCCAAGCACATCCAAGGGCAAACAAAATACCTTTGGAAAGTTAATTCAATCTCCTTTAAGGGAAAAATACAAGGTGTTTGAAAACAATTTTTGAGTTGAGGTCTAGTGTTGTCAGTATCAAAACAGGGAGTTTTCGAGTTTAAGTTTTCTTGAGACATCTTAAGGTGTTGGACACATGAATAATTAGGGTCCATAGCAATGGAATCATGAGTCCATCTAATGTCTAAGGGAATTGGGCAAGTGGACGACCTGCTACCTATGCCATCAAGTAACCACGAAAATGCTTAACACTAAAACATTTGATCAAGCATATTGTAAATAGAAAATTTTTAAAAGCTACAAACAAAATTTATTTTGCCTTATTAAGGTATGAATCGAAACATGTAAGTTTGATTTTTTTCCTAAGATTATAAGGTGGTTTGTTAGAAAAACATAGGCCAACATTAATCTCATTTGTTTGAGATTATGTAAGCCTAACTTGGGAAGGTTTTATAAAAATAAAACATGGTAGCAAACACTAGAAACATGACATTAAGAAAGCATTTCAATCATGCAGAGCATTCAAACATGGCATCAAATGGCAAAAGTGTGTTAGACCAACAATAAGACAACATTTTTATCAAAGAAAACATGCTAAAAATGCAAAGAATGGATAAATAGTGCATGAACATTTAAAAATATGCTTGTAACAACATAAAAGAAAATACAAACATAGAAGAAATTGTTTTCATGGTATAGAACACATGGCGAAAAACTTCTACAAAACTAAAGACATGATTTTTATGTCATCAAATCAACATAAAACATCATCAAGCTCAGAAGAACATTTAATGACACAAGAAACATGCATGAAACGTATAAAAGGGTTATGGTCACATAGAAAAGTTCACTAATTTATCATGAAAAATAAAATAAACACCAAGATAAAGAGAAAAATGAGAACATATACCCAAAAACTTTAGAATCCTTGCTTTCAAAAGTTTCAGCATTATTCTTTGCCTTTTGTTTTCCAAAAAAAAATCTTTTTTCAAGTAAAAAAAGTTGCTTTCTTGATCTTTCCTTACTTGCTATCAGTTAGCAAGAATAAAAGCCAAAAAATAAAGTTAAAATGGTGTTTTTAATGTGTTTATTGGAGCTGGCATGGAGAGCTACAAAAATAGGGAGACGAAAGCTCAAGCAATGGCTAGCAAGTGTTTACATGTGTCTTTATTGTTGAGCTAAGATTGGTTTTTTATAAACAAGTGGTTAACCAATGTTTTAAAGCCAAAAGTAAAGGCATTTTATAGTTTTCCACTTGTATTATAGAGCAGCTGTAGATGCTATGCTCAACATTCCTTATTTTGATTTGCTTTAGCAGCCAGGGTGATGGAATAGACTGCATTATGTAGTCTGTAAATAAAGAAAAGCCAATCATACCCCAGAAAAAGCTATACTTTCCATGAAAATATCCCATTTCCTAGTCATTTAGGCCACAAAAATTAATTAAATCCAATTCTAAGCCTAATGATAAGGCTTAGTACAAAATTGAGTAATTTTTGGAATAAAAATGTAATCGAACTTGTGCTTTGAATTAATATGGTGTGGGAAGAAAATCGCATATGTTAGGCAAAAATGCCCAAATGTATCGATATGAAAAACACTAGTCATTACATCAGGGTATTTTTAGGTTTATATATTGATACATTTGGGTCCAAAAATTGTATTTCAGATACTGTCAAGCCTTGTATCAATACATTTGCCCAATGTATCAATACATCAAGCAAATGTATAAATACATGGACTATTTATGGTTTTTAAGTTTGGTGATGTGGCAACCATTTTATTGATACCTTAAGGCCATGTATCGATACAATCAAGTAAAAATGTAAATTTTGTACCTTGACCTCCCTAGACACCTTATCTAAGCCAGGAATGATGGGAAACGGATCTTTGCTTGCCCATTTAAGGTTTGTTGATGCCTTAAAAGGCTTGCATGGATACCTGAACAAAATTAGATGTCTACATAAAAAATTTAAATTTTTTCTATATTCTGGGGTTACTATTATTGAATCATTTTTAGGTCTTAAAACAATCAAGAATTATTCTTGATATTACTAGAAAATTGTACATTAAAAAAGCTAAATCATTGCACAATTATGGTATACAGTGCATATTATTTTGCTACCAGCAATTGTAGCTTTACTGTCTCACATTCCTTACTCCATGCTATTGCTAATTATGGCTTCTTGAACTTAATGGAGTGGCACACGCCACACACCTCTTATGCTACCCATAATAATGACTTTTTTGTTTCATGTAACTATCACATACCTAGACTTTAGCCTAGTAAACCACATGCCTTATGCTCGAAAATCTCTTTCTTGTAAGTAAGCATATAAACGTTGAAAAGGAGAATCTGAATCCCCCAAAGGCATTTAAGCTTAAAAGCTTATTGAAGTTAAGTAAAAAAACTGAACATAAAAAAAATGAAAGGAATGCCCAATATATTACTTAAGTGTTCAATAATACCAATAGGGTTTAGAAGGCCTTTATTTATAGTTAAATTCCTTACACATTAATGACTTAGATTATTTCTAATAGACAGCTAAGATTAGACTTCCTTACAAAAATTTAAAATCCTAAGGAAATTTAAACTCTAGCTTCAAAGTCCTAAATAAGTTGGAGTAACTATGTTTGATTGCATCTCCATGCAGATTTGGCTTTATAAAATTCTTCATTTATTTGGCCTATTTTGGTGCGCCAAGTTACTCCTTGTAACTTTTGTCCTAGGGCCTAAGTTGGCTAGTGCAGCCTTTGACATTCTCCCTTACTTGTTCTAGCAACACCTAATTTCATGTTTCAAATTGAACTGCTCAATCTTATCTTGGAACTACTGGAATGACTTGATTGGTTCCCATCTTACCTTACTGTTAGGTATTCCTTTCTACTAGACAAAGTATTTATGCCTTGGCTTGTAAATCTTTTACCTTAGAACTAGATCAGCAAGTATACACTGTATATCTCTATCTTAAAAGGCTTCAGTCCTTTTTGGTGTGCATTATAACTTGTATTGATTTAGATCCTCATGGAATGGCTTAAGCATGCTTATATGGAAAACTTGGTGTACCTTAAGCTTTGTTGGCAACTCAAGTTTGTAGGCCACCTAGCCTACTCATTCCAAAATTTTGAAAGGCTTTTCGTATCTCCGCACAAGCCTTTTTTCATGCTTGGGTTGCATAGTTAGAATTTGGCTCATGCTTAAATATATAAAAATAATAAATTTAATAATAATTACTAAATTATGCAATAGAAAAAAAATTAAAGTAATAGTGAATTCCATCGAAGGATCAACTTGCACATTTTTAACCAATCTAAAAATTCAAGAACATAGAAATGAAAAAAATCATACCTTAAACTGGGTTTGTCAAGATCCCTAATTAGATTCAATCTTCGCTTGCTCTTGCACATTAAGCTCAGTTGTCATAAACCAAACCTGTTCAATTGTTCAGCCTCCAATGGTGGTCCATACGGGTGACTTAGGAAATTTACAAGGTAAGGATCATCTTTAGTATCTATCTTAGTTGCATTAAAAATCGAGAGTAAGAAGAAACAATTTTTTCAAGGTTGTGACTAAACCTATTTTTAACGAAAAGGCATCATAATCATCTGCACATGGGATGACCTTTGATCGATTAACTTAATCGCATTAAAAATCAAGAGCATGAAAAATAATCTTTTCCTAAAATCAAGGTTGCGACTAAACCTAATTTTAACAAAAGGGCATCGTAATAATCTATAAATGGGACGACCATTATCGATTACCTTAGCAGTGTTAAAAATCAATAGCAAAAAAAAATAATTTTTTCTTTTGAATTTAAGGTTGCGACTAAATTTAATTTTAACAAAAAGGCATCGTAATCATTTGTACATTGGATGACAAAACACACCTTAGATAGTTTAGGTTTAATGAAACCAATAATTTTTGAATTATTTGCATTTAAGCCCCTCGACTAATTAACCTATTCAATTTAGTACTTAAAAGATCAATATCTCTACAATTTAATCTAATCCTATTTTAATTCCATAATCACCTTTATGTATGTGACCTATTAGGGCTCTAACATGTTGGCAATAAATATAAATTGATTTGGTTAAAAATATTTTTATTTATAGACTATGAGCAGTAGTAATGCATCATGGCCACCTAAATGTCAAGAAAGTTAATATGGTTTTTGACAAGCCTTTCAGCATATGGTACGTTAGTGTAATTCGATATTTTCATCTTATATCCTAGATAAGGCAAGAGTGTGATGCTGTGTCTATTCTTAGCCTTTTCCATGTTAGTCCTGCAACCTCATGAGTTAAATCCATAATTGGTATTGCCTTGGCCAAGGATTTTAATTTAACATAGGCCAAGAACAAATAAGATATGTCCCTTCATAGCACTTAAGGTGATGAATTCTCCTTAGATCACTTATCGCCCTTCAATATGCTTTATAACATGATGAAAACCAGCTGACCTTAGGCACCCATCAAATTGGACCTGGTCTTGATGATCTCTAAGTATGATAATTCACATATGAGGTTACTTAGTGTCACAAGTCTAAGAATTACTTACATTACTGAACATGAGAGTATTTTCGTAAACATTGGAGTGAAATACCAAATGGAACTCTCATAGTAGTTCATGTTCAGTAAACTTGTTACCATAACAAACATCCATATGTTAAGATTAAGTATCATAGTACTTCAACCTATAAGAACAGTTGCATACATCATATGCATGAAGGCTTAACATATGCTAGTTTTTGTTCATTGTTAATGACGTATCTTAAAATAATGATGACTAGGAACGGTTTTATAAAATGACTTTAATGCATAACAATTTCAAAGTTATAACTCTTTATAATACTTTTGCAATGCTAATCTGTTTCATGAGCTTTATCTTCATAAACTATTAGTAAAAATTATATTGTAACTTATGGATAAAGAAATACCTTATTATATTAATCCAATAATAATTAATTTTACATGAAATAACTAAAAGTTAGTGCATTATAAGCAAATCTGATGGCTTACAGGGCTTACATTAACATGCATAGCACTAAGTGTTGTTTGATAAGGATTAAGTTTTTAACCTAAAACTGCACATCCTTGCACTTTTGATCTACCTACTTCTTGGTATGCTGTCCTACTTTACGTAGACAAGCTCTAGCTAAGTCAGTTTACTCCTGCCAAGCCTCAGCAAACATGTAAGCTGTGTGGTTTGGTCCTATATAATCTACTGTAGCAACACTAGATATCAACGGCTGTTGCTTGATCATTATCTTAAACAAACTTTAGTTTGTAGCCTCACTTCCTTAAAAGTTATAAGAAAATTATCCACCTTTTACAACTTTGGCTAATCACGCTATGTTGCACTCACATAGTGACTAAGATATACCTTCAATAAAGCATTCACTCTCTCGATTTGCTCATCTAGGGTTAACAGTCCTCAACTGGAAAAATTTGATACATCAATCTTGTCTAGCACTTTCTTAGGTGGCAAACCCGCAAGCAACTTTGTATGCATGACATTTGTAAATAAATGTTGCACCTCTAACACCTCTAGAGGGGTTTCATCCATGGGATCCTAAGGCTCATTAAACATCAAGGCCATCATGTAAGTTTTTTCATCACTATGCATATCCTTATCAAGCTAGATTACGGACAACACATTGACTTTGACAGCCGTCTTTTGATTAACCCACATAATGCATTGGGAGCGAGCATCAAAGATATATATGTAATCAATAAAAAGGAACAATGATGCATTAATCTAGTCAAGGACAATTAAGCCAAGCATAAAATTATAATAATCTAATTAGATTACCTCAATGATTTCCTTGGTTTTCTAGTCCCTAAGTTGTAGCTCTACTTCTTTTGCCCTACCTACTGTTGAGACCTCCTAAGAGTTGATTGTCTTGATCCATTCAATAGCTTTTTCAACTTTAAGAGCAAGTTTTTTTGAAGCCTTTTGGAACATGAATTAATTGAACCAAACTTTAGGGTGTCATTTCTTGGCGTACTATTTTCCTTGTTGATGGTAAAAAGCTTGGCTTGTTTTGTGTAACCTCGCGTTCGATGTAGATTGTCACATAAGAAGCATTGGATTGGCTCTTTGTCTTGTTTTTATCTTACTGCTTATTAGACTTTGTCTTCCTTATTAGTGGCTTCCCATTGTTATCTTTTGGCTTTCAATTTTTGTCTACCCATTATTTCCTTTTTCTTTGGGCTTAGAAGACTTAGACTTGTCTAACTTTTTTATGTTGAGCTTGATCAAGAATTCAGTTGTTGTCATGACTTTGTCAAATCCTAGACACACTTCCTATTTTATCTTAGGCTTTAATCCATCCATGAATAAAAAAATGCCTCTCTCTCCCTTAAATCTAAAATTTAGATCATGAATTCACTAAACTCTTGAACATACTACCAAACTGTGCCTTGTCACGTAAGTTATCACAATTTGCACATGCCTCATCATTACTATCTAGCACGTTGGAACACCTCGTAAGTTCCAATGATAGTGCCTTCACGCTTTTCATCATTGCACCTATAACACTGCCATAAAAAAGCTATATCAGTAAAATACATGGAGGCATTGTTTACCTTAGTCACATTATCCTTGATGCCCATAGCATGAAAGTATTGCTCTATCCCCCATAAAACTTTGCCTACTCTTTGGCGTACCTGGTTCTTTAAACTTTTTTCAGCATGGGGACCTCTATCTTATGTTTGGGTTTCATGGCCAATGCCCTTCCATTAATAGTTGCTTTGCATAATGAAAGCTTCTCCATTTTTTTTTGTATGGCCACTATCATGGCTTTGAAGGCATTATTCTTCTAAGTGAGAATGTTTATCATTAAGTTGAGAACCATTGCATACCATTCTTAAGCTCCTTCTCAAAAGTCTAGTTCTTTAATATGGTTTTCCACGATCTTAAGGTTTTTTTTTGCATATCCTTGGCGGTGACTTCAAGCTTGGCCACCTTGCTATCCATAGCCAAAATAATTTCCCTTAAACTATTGACCTTCTTTCCTCACTTGTGAGTCTTAGGAACTTATTGTGTTTAGTGTTTTGCTTAGGATGGCATCTTTATGATTAAAATCTATTATGAGCTACGAGCTTTGATACCAATTATCATAGGCTTGGACTTTAGCTTAGGCTTGAAAATTGCTTTCTTGTATACCTAAATCAACTTAAAAACACTTAAAGGGAAAATCAGAGTCCTAAGTAAGCTAGAATAAGTGTGTTTGATTGAGTCTCCAAACTTCTACAAACTTTAAGCAAATTTTGGCCTTTTAGTTTTTAGCTTATTTTTATGGACAAAGTTGCTTGTGTCCTTGAGCTTAGCTAGTAGGTATAGCCTGTAATAGAAATATGGTTAAGCAGCTGGCACCTACCTTGTTCAAGTGCAGTACTAGCAGCAGGGAACTTTATTTTAATCAAGGACTAGCAATTGATTACTTTTTATTTTTTGGCAACATCTTAACTTTTTTTTTTTGCATAAATCCTATGACTTTGGCTGCTTTTTGCATTATCCTTGCACCAATCAACATCTTTTTGATGAGTAATACTTGGATGCATTTGAATAAGATTTAAAGTTGTTGCAAAGCACATACCAATTAAATCTTTCTTGGACTACATTTATGCACAAATTACCAGCTTGGGAAGCTAGTGTTGTAGTGAAAATCAAATTCTAATTATCACTAAATAAATTAACATATTTAATTCCAATTAAATTGTTTAATTAGATAATATTTAATTAATTATCCAAACTTGATTAGATTTATTCTATTATGATTAGAATAGATGTTAATCAAGTAAGAAACATTATTTTCTGAATTAAATTAAATATAGCATCAAGTATAAATCTCAAAATGGTAACTAGAGATTAAAGCATATTTATATGTTCATAATATTGATTATGGATGTATAAGGTGATAATAGAGTTAGACCCAATGTGATTGTGGATGGATTTATTTTTAAATAAAATCTATGTACCTTGCCATATCTCTTATTTTTTTAGGTCATAAATTCTCTCTTTACCTAATTCCCCTTGAATGTAACACTTTCTTTTTCACAAATATAATTGGTTAGATCAAAGTGTAAAATAAAGATTAGTTAGTAATAATTTTGTAATTTAAAGATAGAAATCTAAGAAAATCACCATGATGACAAAGAGATTGCTAAAAGGTTTATGAAGACTCCTATGTAATCATTCAAGAATTGACCAACTAATTTTCTTTGATGGCTTGAAGAAATTGGATTAGCTCAAGTTTATAGTCATCCAAGTTGTAAGGATGTGGTAGATTTATTTTATGTGATAATTATAAATGCTATATATGCTAATAAGTTAGACCTTAATAAAAAAGATAAAATGAACAAAAGAAATCTCTCATACAATATTAAGTCACATGCTTTGCATGATAAAGTCACCTTATTCATTGTAAGATACTCGAATGCCAATCATAGGAGACTTATTAGGCTAACCTAAAGTCAAACCTATCACCTAAGTTGTTTAAGTCATAAGGTAGTGTATCTTACTCAACTAATATCATGTTGTCTAAATACATTTGACTTGACCACATTGATTTAGAGTCAATGGTTAAATGAAATACATATGATGCATTTAGGCAAAGGTTTACTACCTAACTGATCTAGGAGTTGCATGGAGATGTAACTAGTAAGCTATATTACCTACCCAATTAGGCCTTTTATAACTTGTTGTGCTTATTCAGGTTGCAACAAGTTGAAAAGGTCCCAGCCCACTCAAAATATGTTAAAGAGATTTTTGAATAATAGTGAGGGTTGTTATCTCAAAAAATTACTAGAAGAACCAATAAAGATTTAATAACTCGTTATTATTAGTTTAATGCATGAAGAGACTAATTAATACTTTACTAGGAGGCATACTTGATACCACTAACCCAAAGTGTTTGGACTAGTATGAAAGATTGAGAAACATTATCAATAAATGGAAATTTGTTTGCTTTGCCATGTACTTGATTCAGTTGAACTATTCTACTATTGATTCCATTAATTAGATAATTTAATTTAGGATGTAGATCATACTTATATAATGACATACGATTATTAAAGAACGGTAGAAAATTAAAATTTAATAAAATAGTCCTAAGGATAGGCAATGATGCTAAAATTGCAATAATTACCATTTGGACTTATCGTTACCCTAAGGCATGACCTTGGTACTAAAAAATGTCTTTATGTTTTAAGATTATCTAAAAACATCATTTCCATTTCGTAATTCACTATAAATGATGGTTTCAAGTTTAGGATGAAAGGCTATAATTGTTCAATCAACCTAAATGACATGGTCTCTGGATCGGGCACATTACAAGATGGCTTTTTTTGGATCCAAAAATGCCCCTATTCAGTACGAATGTGAGAAAAACAAAGAAAAATGATCTAATAAAGACCTATATCTGGCATTGTAAACTTAGTCATATCATTGAGACTCAAGTAGCAATTTGCATAAATAAGGTTGTCTTGACCTATTTAACTATGAATCTTTTGGGACATGTGATTACTGTCTAATTAGCAATATAATCAAAACTCTTTTTATTAGTAAAGTGATAGAGTTAGTGTGTTTATTAGGTCTACTGCATTTAGATGTGCATGGGCCTATGAACACCACAATTAGAAGTATGCATTCTTACTTTAGTAGTTTTACCAACAATCACTCAAGGTGTTGGTAAAAGTATGTGTCTATAATGAAGTATGAGTCTTAAGATTTTTAAAAAGTTCAAAGAGTTTAGGACTAAAGTAGAGAAACAAACTGGCAAGAATATTCTAGCTCTTAGATTCGATCAAGAAGGAGAATATTTAAGTTAGGAATTTTTTCATCATTTGATAGATCAAGGTATTCAATCATAATGGAATTCGCTCAAAACTCCATAGCGCAATGAAGTGTTTGAAAAGAAAAACCAAACCTTATTAGACATGGTTTGTTCCATGATGTCTAAGATAGTCAATCCACTAACCTCTTGGTGATGTGTCTTAAAAATTATGCCTTATCTTTTAAATCGGGTTCCATCTAAATCTATATATAAGATGCTAAATGAGACATGGGATTATAAGAAACTGCCTCATCTTAAGATTTAGGATTGTCCATCTAATATAAAGCATGCAACATCTGATAAGCTTGGAGCTAGATCATACAAATGCAAGTGTGTGAGGTATTTTAAAAAGACTTATAGATATTACTTTTGCCACTAGTGGAATACAAGTGCTTGTTTTGAAACATGTATTTTTTTTTAAAGAAAGAGTTTCTACTAGAAAAAGCTATTGGGAGTAAAGCTGATCTTAAAGAAATTCAAGAACAACAAACAATACATATATGGAACTTGAGTTTAGGGATGAAGCATTAGATGTTCAACATAACTCAAGAAACACAAGTACTCTATTAAGTTGGCAGGGTTAGGTAAGCTCTAAAGAGATATGGATTTCTTGTGGAACAATACGACTTGTCATTTAATAATGAGCCTACCATAAAAAAGGAAACAATATGTGATACTGGTTCTAAGAAATGGCTGGAGCTTATGAAATCTAAGATAGATGGCATGAAGTTAGCCAAGTATGGACGTTGGTTAACTTACTCAAAAAGATTAGGCCCATCAGCTGTAATTGGGTTTGTAAATGGCAACATGCAAACGTATGAGGCCATACTAGTTGTAGAAGGTTATAATCAAGTTGAAGGCATTAATTATGAGTAAACATTTTTTTTAGTTGCCATGATTAAATCCATTTAAATATTGCTTGTTATAGCTGCATATTATAATTATGAGATATAACAAATGGATGTAAAAGCTGTATTCCTTGACAAGAACTTGCATGAAAAGGTGTACATGACATAACTTAATGAACTTACATCTAAGTCATATCTAAATCAAGTGCACAGGCTTTAAAAGTCTATTTATGGGCTGAAGTAAGCATTGTAGAGTTGGAACATTAAATTCAATAAAAACAATTAAAGAATTTGGCTTTAAAAACCTTGATGATCCTTATGTTTACAAGAAGGTAAATAGATAAGCCATAATTTTTCTAGTGCTATATGTTGATGACATATTGCTCATAGGAAACAACATACTTATGCTGCAGGCCATTGAAGTCTATTTGTCTAGATAGTTTTCCATAAAGGACTTAGGAGAAGCAACATATATTGGTGTATGCCCTTAAACCAATCAGATTGGACATGGGATACATAGTTAATTAACTATATACATGTTACTAAATTATAGTCATAAAGGTTTTCCTTCATATTAATGGCATAATTGACATTTATGTAAATAATAATTGGATGAAGCCCTAAAACACAATGGCTTGTGAAAATAATAATAAGTTAATAATGATGAGATCCTTTGCATCAAAACTGCGTTTCTAAAAATGTTCCTAGTCATCATATTGCCAAGACAGGGCATTGACAATAAACAAAAATTAGTATATGCTAAATCTTTATGCATCAGATGGATGTAAATCTTTAATCTTGTAGAAGTCAAAGCATATAGTATAGACACCTAATTTTGTTCAGGTATTTTCTCCGACAATCTAAATATCTAAGACTTAAAACCTAAATTTTTACCCTAGTAGGGGTTAACCTCTTTCAGGAGAATTGGATGTTTTCAAGACCTATGTTAAATAGCTGCTCGTGTAGATGATAGAAAAAGTACAGTTTAAGGGTCATAGAGTAGAAAAATTGAATAAAAAAAAGAAAATTAAGGAGAAAAATTAGTTTTTAAATATTTTTTGTCAAATTTTGTAATTTAATTTTAGATATGATATCGCAGTTAAATTTCTCATTTTCAAGGATTTTTTGAAATTTTTTTGTGAAACTTAGTAGGTCAACCCTTGCATATTTTTATTGATACCTGTGTAATATTTATCCCAATACTCACTCTGAAAAATCTAAAACGTTCAAGAAAAAATTCATATTGGCATTTTATACTATGAGGTGTCAAGTTATCAAATTTGGTACTAAGTTTTGAATTTTTCACGATACTTCAAGTGTCCTAATTGTGAATTTTTTTAGTAAAACTTGCTTGGGATTTAAGGTTTTTATCCTTATTATTTTTATTGATTTATTTTTTAAGTAATGCATTAAATTTCTTTTGGGCCTTTATATTTTAGAATTTTCTTGCTTTTAAATATATATATTTCAAATTTTCATAAAAGGCCCTTTTATTTGATTTCTTTTACAAGGAATTTTTCCATGGAAATTTTTATTTGAGTTTCCACATATTAGATATTTTGTCATTTATTTTATTTTATTTATTTGTTTGTTTTTTATGGGCTAGGGAAATTTTTCTATTTCATGAGTTTAAGACTTTCAAATTTATCAACGGGCTCTAAAACCCACATATTTTCCAATAAGCCCAACAATCTCACTAAGCCCCTTATATCTTCCTACGAACCAAATAAGCTTATTTTATATTCTCCAATAAGCCCAACAAACCAACAAGCCCATTTGGGATTTTCTAACAAAGTCCACTAATTTTTTTCTCTTTCTAAAATTTTATTAATTCGTTTGGGCAAAAATTTTTTATATGGATATTTAATTGGACCTCTTATTATATTAAGTTCTTAATTAAATTATCAAGTGAAATTTTATTTCTAGAATGCATGGTATACAATTTATTACATTTTAATTCTTTCAATTCATTTTTTATATAATTTCCAATTAAGATTTTTTATAATTATGATTTTATGTATTTCTTCATTTTTGAAATTGTGTTTATATTTATTTTAATTTTAGAATTTGGTAATTTAGTTATATGAGAATTAATTTGGTTGGAATTAAATTTTTCCCTAACTAATTTAGTTTAATCCTAACTATTCCATTAGATAAGTTTATCTTGGTCATCATGAAGTCTATGGAATTAGCTTATGACTTATACATGGTGATTATGCTGAAAAGATGAAAAATATTATTTGATCCTTATCCAAATAAATTATCAACCCAAGGATAAAATCAAAATAAAAAATAAATAAATAAATGAAATTCATCCAAGAGAGATTTTTTTCTCCCTTGGCCGAATACTTCCCCTTATAAATAGGGGGAGGATGTTATGTTTAAAGGCTTAGTGGTTTGATAACATAATTAGCTATTTTCTTAAGTATTTTCAAGCTTTTTTTAGGTTTCCAAACTTTAAAGGTAGTTTTACTTAGAGAAATTTTGATATTTGTTCATTCCTTTCATATTTTTTTCCTTTTAATAAGCTTAGTGATTACTTGTGCTCATGGATTTTGATCTATGTTTAAAGGCTAAGTATGAAGGCCATGAAAAATTTTTCTTGATTTAGTTATTGGATTTGATTTTTCTTAACAATAATTTGATTTTCATTAAGAAAATATATGTTTTGTTATGGAAATGATATTATCTTAGCATGTACATAATTTTGTGCTATTGCCTTGGTATTTTCATATAGATTGTTGATAAAGTATGCTTATGTGTTCACTTTTCTTCTGATTTCATGCATACTTAAGCTTGGTAGAAACTAGGATATATATATTTATGTTGTTATTCATGAAACTATGTTGAGAAAAATTCTTCTTGGTTGTTGTTGATGAAGGTTGAATATGGTGGTGGCCTTTGGATAAATTTTCATTCTTCTTTTAATGATATTTAGGACTATTTTGTGATGATTGAAAGTTGTGAGGGCAGCAAAATAATTTTTGCAAAATTTTTAAGGCTTCAGATAGTTACTTCCAAGCTTGGCTAAACTTTGTATGGGTTACTTGGCAAAGTATTTCTTTTATCCTTTTAGGGTCATTTTATAATTATGAAAAATATTAAGACCAAATTGCAAAATATTAAAAAAATTTTCCAAGGCCATCTAAGCTTGACTGAATGCCTCGTGGAACCTTTAAGGGTGTTTTCATGCATTTTTAACATGTTTAAATGCACATCATACATTTCTAGTCTCTCCAGGATGTTTTGGTAATTTTTGTAAAATTTAAGGGTTTGTTTGAAAAATTGCTCCAAGGCCAAAGGTGCTTGGTCAAGTGGTTCTATTGATTTTGGTAAATTTTTCAGGATTAATTTTGATGTGTTTGAAATTTGTTCATGATTTTATGTCATATAGGGACTAAAGTGAAAAATTAGAAAAGTTTGGAGTCCATTAGATAAATATGATATTTTAAGGTTAATTCAGTCATTTCAACATCAAGTTACCCATTTAAGGTATTTTGGACATGTTAGAGCATTTCTAGCATTTTTAGCTCTTTAGGAGCCAAAATGCAATTTTGAGAAATTTAGAGACCTATTAGTAATTTTTGTATTTTAGGTTAAATTTGATTTTTAAGGTATCCAAATAGGGTATAATTATCTTTTCGTGATATTTTTAAGTCCTTAAGTGTTACCAAGATAATTTCATATCGAAGGTAAACCTTAGGGATATTTTAGTAATTTATCTTATAACCAAGTCTTATAGGATCACTAGATACTTTCATGTCAAAGGTGCACACTAGGGATAGCTTCGTCCTTTCATGATGATATCAAGACCTTTAAGGTTACCAAGATACTTTTACGTCAAAGGTATACCTTAAAGACATTTTAGTAATTTATCTTACAACTGAGTTTTTGAAGGTCATCGAGATATTTTCATGTCGAAGTTGCATTTTAGGGGACATTTTGGTCTTTTGACCAAACTTGAATCTTTAGAGTTTAGTTTTGTACTTTTTATCAAAAATTAGTCTTAGGACAAGCTTTTATTATTTTTGATAAAACTAAAATTTTTTAAAAGTAAGGCAATATCTTTGAGTTAAATTAACACATAGAATGTCAAGTAATACCTTCGAGTTAAATTAATGCATGGAGTGTCTTCCAACATATAGAATGGGTTTCACAAATTATTTTAATATTGAGATATTCTTTTTTGAAACAAGTAAAATCATGATTTTTTGAATTTTCTAAGAGTAAAACCTTTCGTATTCCTCCCATCCTCGGGTAGGGTGCAAAAGATATTTTGATTTTTTTTTAAAAAATTAAAAACTTAATTTTCTCAAATGGAATAATAAATTTAGTTTAGGAAAATTTTAAAATACAAGAATTTTAATTAAATATCAAATACCAAAATCAAATAAAAATCGAATTTTAAGTTAACACATAATTAAAAGGTATTAATATTTGGGCATCATGTGAGGGATCGATTTTTACTTGTGATTATAATTAACTCCCAAACCCTTTCACATGATTTCTGGTATTAACATGGACCTCGACGTTCATTTTTGAGGGTTTTGCAACCCTCAAAACACGAATGCTAGGATATGGCTAATCTCACCTAGCCATTATAGATTGGTGGCGACTCCAAGAAAAATTGTCATTTTGTAACGTCTATTTAGGGTTAAATCCAATGAGCATTCTTCCTAATGACTCAGTCCCTAAAAATTAAAAAAATAATGGTATATAGGAACAAGGGATTCATCTGCCTTTAAGTTCAATAGGTTAGGATTTGCATCCCAGCCACATTGCCATATATGGGATACTTGATGGTAGCTTATGGGTGCTTGTTTTATGGAAACAAGTTCACTACACATGGCTCGTATGAGAACTCCATCTTGTGTTATTCACTTAAGTATCTATAAAATATATTCTCATATGGAGTCGTGTAAGTAGTCTTCAGACTTATGATACCAGGTCATCTCATATAGGGAATGTTATACTTTGATCCATTAAGAATGGGTCTACAATGAATGGATACCAAATAAGAGTAGTATTAGGTATGGCATGAACTATATGGTAAATCGATGAGTGATCTAGAGAGGATTCACCACTTCAAGTGACATCGGAGACATGTCTCAAATGATCTTGACTATGGTTAATCGAATTAAAGTCTCTAGATAGAGCAGAATGAATTATGAGGAAATATGCTTAATAGATTCATGATCGTTAACCTTGAGTTGAAAGATCTAACATGGATTAAGGCATGAGTAGACATTATACCATGCTCATGCTCATTTTGGGATATATGGTGCTATGCTAGTTATTGTAAGGTTTCTTGAGGTCACATCGATTCTTCAACATTTAGGTGATCATGATGGGTTACCAGATCCTGCTCATGATCTATGAATGTAATTGATAAGATTAGATATGTTCATTGCTAACGTGTTTGGAACCTAATGGGTCACACACAATAGGATGATATTGTCAAATTAAAATCGGGATTTAATTAAGTTTGAATTAATTAAATAAAAGATGATAAAATGAAAGACTTAATTGAAAAGTTCAACTAAGAATGAGTTTAAGAAAAAATTTAATTTTTTTCAAATCTAAGATTTTGTTGTCCTTTTAAAATATAGTAGATAAGATTGTCTTATCTAGGTAATGTCTAAATTAAAAAATCCCATGTCTAGGTGGATAACTTCTAAATTAAGACATTATAAGGTGGATAATGTCTTCGCTGAAATTCCTTGGATAATCTTATCAAAATATTAATTATTTGGATAATTAACATTAATAAGATTATTATTAAATTAAAATTGTTTTAATTTAATTATGAATTTTACTTAGATAAATATTCATGAAAGGGATATTTATTTGGCTAAATTGGTTTCTACCTATCTATTTTATTTTAATTATATGATAATTAAATAATAAATTAAAATAATTTATGGGATAAATTAAAGAGTTTATTTTGGTGATTTAAAATCTAGAGAGATGTAAGCTAGCTAAATAGTCTATGGTGCACCAAGCTAGAAATTATTTTAGATACATTATGCCTTGGCTGATATGTACAGTGCCCATTTTGTGTACAAGGTTTGTGGGAAGAGTTGGAATCAAAATTAACTTACTTAGGATGAAAGAATTTCATCTACACAAAAGAGTTTAGTTCTGATCACATGTATTCTAAAAATTATTGAGGAATTCAGCTAAGCTAAAAGAATTAGAAAAATGGACAACTAACTAGTGTGGTTGACCCTAAAAAACTTGTTTTGGCATAAAAAAAGAAAAAAAAGCTTATTTCTAGATTATCTCTAGTTGCCGCCACCCTAAAGAGAAGAAAACCACTATTAACAGCATTATTCTTCCAATCTTGGAGAGAAAAAACTATCCTAGAATTGTTTTTGGATTGAGTGAAGGAAGAAACAGATTGCAGTCATGTTTTAGTTGTTGAGTCTTCTAGCTAATGCCAAAAAACTACTAATCCTTGAGAGGGCTCCCATTATCATCCGTGTGGACTACTATTCGAGGTAAGATAAATGTGTAATGTATCACTCATGTTTTCTTAGATCTGATCAAACACTATAGCTCCCCTTCTTTAGGCATCTTTCGGATTGGATTGACTCCAGATTATGAGATTTAAGTGTTTGGCAAGTTTTTTTTATCATATGTGTGATTTAATTTTAATTAAATCCGATTTTTGTTTACTACACATCAATTCCTTCTTAAAGATCCGTAAGAAGTGCAACTTTTCTATATTAATGTTTTTGTTACCTATTTTATGTTGTTCTGTAAAATTTTAAATGCTATTATTGCATAAGGCCAAACGTTACTGGGAATATGGACTTTCATCAACATATATTATGGGAATTAAGATATATAGAGATTAAAACAACTACTTTACTTATCCATTCTTCCTATATAAGCAAAGTGTAGAAGGTTTAACAGGGAAAATTCCAAAAAAGGAAGCCTGCCTATGAATCATTAAAGTCTACAGAGATTTAAGTGTTTGGCAAGTCTCTTATGATATGTGTGATTTAATTTTAATTAAATTTGATTTTTGTTTACTACACATCAATTCCCTCCTAAAGATCTGTAGAGAAGTGTGATTTTTCTATGATTAATGTTTTTGTTACCCATTTTATGTTATTTTGTAAAATTTTAAATGCTATTATTGCATAAGTCCAAACATTGCTGGGAATATGGACTTTAATCAACATATATTATGGGAATTAAAATATATAGAGATTAAAACAACTACTTTACTTATCCATTCTTCCTACATAAGCAAAGTGTTAAAGGTTTAACAGAGAAAATTCCAAAAGAGGAAGCCTGCCTATGAATCATTGTATACATTACTCAAAAGAGATGTGTCCTAAAAGTTACTAGACTATCGTGAAGAATATCATTAACATACTTACAAAGGACTAAGGATATTTTTTTGATCTGTTAAGGGGTTAAACTCTTTGTAAAGGGTTACACTGATGCTGGCTTCCATTCAAGTTGCGATAATAGCAAATTTCAAGGTGGTTATGTATTTGCCCTGAATGATGTGTAGTCAATTGGCAAAGATCTAAACATAAAATGACTATAGTCTCAACAATTAAAGCCGAGTGTATGTCCCTGTGTGAGGCTACGAAAGAGGCTCTTTGGATCAAAAGGTTCATTATTGGACTTGTGTGGTTCCTAGCTTTGTTAATCTAGTACATTTTTTTCATGATAGCAATAAAGCCACAATTTAGGCTATGGAACAAGGGTTTCATCATAAGTCCAAACATTTATTATAGGAATATCATGTAATTAGATATTTTCTTGAAAGACATGCAATATGTATTAAAAGGTCCCTATTAAGGATAACTTAGTTGATCCATTCACTAAGGTGTTGACCTAGTAGAAACATAATCACCATATGAAGGGTATAAGGCTTAAACATATAGGTGATTGGCTTTAGTACTAGTAGAGATTATTATTATAAACCTTTAAAGCCAATCAGATTTGCTTGTAATGCATTAGCTTTTAATTATTTCATGTAATACATGTTATATTTTATTTAATTTTTAGTGAGGTATTTTTTATCCATGAATCTTAGTATAATTAATAGCTTATAAAGATAAAGCCTATGAAACACATTATCTTTGCAAAGGCATTGTAAAGATTTACAATTGTGAGATTCTTGTGCATTAAAGCTGTGGTTCTAAAATGTTCTTAGTTTAAGATAGGGCATTGACAATGCAAAAAGACTGTCATACGTTAACTCTCTGAGCATATAATGCTTATGACTAATCTCATGAGTTGAAGTATAGTGATACTTAAGGATAACATATAGTTGCTTATTAACATGCTTACTAAACTTAACCCATTATGAGAGTTTCATTTAGTATTTCACTCAAGTGTCTATGAAAATACTCTCATGTGTTAGTAGTGTAAATAAAACTTGGGCCTGTTTCACTAGTCACCTTGTATATGGATTCTCATACTCAAAGATCATTATGAACAGTTCCATAAGGAGGAATGTTTATAGTAGGGTGATTTTGGATAGTAACTAAGCATATTAAAAGTAAATGAATGGTCTAGAAATGATTCAACACCACAGTGATATAAAAGGACATATCTTATTTGTTCCTAACCTGTGTTAACCTATAACTCCTTGACCGAGGCCATACTAATTGTGGAGTTAACACATAGGGGTTGAAGGACCAATAAGGAAAGGGATAAAAGTAAACTTTAAACCATGATCTTACCTTTACTAGAATATATGATGAAATGATTGAATTAAATTGACATAAAGTAAACTGAAAGGCTTGTCAAACTATATTGACTTTCTTTGCATTTAGGTGGCCATGATGCATTGCTGGATACTATTCATGGTCTATAAATATAAATATTTTGTTAGTGTAAGTCTCGCAAGCCAATCATTATGGCTTGTAAGGTATTAGCATTTAGTGATTTCATGTAATCAAACATTAGATTTAATTAATGTTATAAAGGTATATCTTTATCCATAAGATTTAATTGTATAATTGTTATAAATAACTTGTGTAGATAAACCCTATGAAACACATTGACCTTGCAAGGGAATTGTAAAGAGTTGCAATTATGAGATCCCTATGCATCAAAGTTGTGTTTCTAAAGTATTCCTGGTTATCGTATTGCCAAGACAGGGCATTGACCATGCACAAAGATTAGTATATGTAAGCCTCTATGCATAGGATGCATGCAACTGATCTCATAAGTTAGAGTATAGAGATGCTTAGGGACATCATAACTTCACTGAACTTGATCAGCTATGAGAGTTTCATTTGCTATTTTACTCAAGTGTTTATATGTCATAATGTGGCTCAGATACGAATCCTGACCAATCGAACTTAAAAAGTGGTGTACCTTTTGTTCTTATATATATATATCTATATATATCATTTTTTGGGGACTGAGTAGTCGAGATAAATTGTTTATTCGATTTAACCCTAAATAGTCATTAAAAAACTACTATTTATCTTAGAGTCACCAACAATCTATTTTGGCTAGGTGAGATTAGTCACCAAATAAAGTTCGTATTTTAGGGTTATGAATCCCTTAAAAACAAACTCTGAGGTTCGTGATAATACCAAAGATCATGTGAAAGGGTTTAAGAGTTGTTACAATCATAAGTAAGGATCGATCCCTCTTATGACACCTGGTAATCCATACTTTATTAGTTACACGTTAATTTGAATTTTGATTTCATTTTGTTTAAGTATTTGATATTTAATTATAATTCTTGTATATAAAAATAAAATTTTATGAAACAAATTTATTTTCCCATTTGAGAATATTACGTATTTAATATTTTTTAAAAATCAAAATATTATTTGCGCCCTATTGGAGGATTAGAGGAATACGAAGGTTTGTAAACCAGAATATCGTTCATACCACACTAGAGAGCCGAAAAAATATGAAAAGATTTATTTTTACAAAATTTGAAAAATCTCAATTTTCTCATTTTTAAAAGGATATCTTGTTATTAAAGTAATCTGTAGAACCTCTCTCATTTATTGGAAGAAATTTCATGTACTACTTTAACTTGGAGACATTGCTTTAATTTTTGAAAATATCTGGTTAATTAAAAATAATAGCATTTGTTCTGAGACTTGGTTTTGACTACACATATGAAACTAGACTCTAAGGACCTGAACATGGTCGATAAGACCAAAATGTCTTCTAAAATACCTTCGACGTGAAAGTATCCTAGTAATTCGAAAAGACTTTATTTTTATGCAAAATTACTAAAGATGCCCTATGGAGTACTTTTGACATGAAAATGTCTTGGTAACCCTAAAGGACTTGAAAATGATCACAAAAGATGAACCTATCCCTAATGCATATCTTCGCCATAAAAGAATCCAAATGACCATATAGCACTTTATTTTGGGATTAATTACTAAAATGTCCCTCGACTACCTTTGTTATGAAAACATCCCAAAAACCTTAAAGGAATTGAAAATGATAAAAAATGACAATCTTACCCAAAGGGTATCTCAAATATTCAATGCGACTTAAAATGCAAAATTTGCTAATAGGTCCTTATTTTTATCAAAATTGCATATTGGCCCCAAAATGGCTAAAGATGCTAGAAATGTTCTAAAATGACCAAAATACTCTGTATAGGTAATTTAGTATGGGAAATAACCTAAATAATCCTAAAATGTAGGGCTTTTCTAAATGGTCTTTAAACTTTTCTAATTTCTCAAAATAGTCCCTAAATGAAATATAATACATAATTAAACATCAGACACATCAAAACCAGAACATTAAGGTGTTAGGTTTTCTAAGGTTTGACCCCCTTAGGCAGGTGCAAAGTAACATGGATTTTTGATGTGGGTGCCACTAGCTTGTACAAACTTTGACTTAAATTTGGGTGCCACCAGCTCGTATGGGCTTTGATTCGAATGCTGCCAGCTCGTACGGGCTTTGACTTAGACTTGGTTAACACCAACTTGTGTTGACTTTGACTTGAGTGCCATTAGCTTGTGAGAATTTTCACTCGGGTGACGCCAGCTTATGTGGGCTTTGACTCAGATTGGATGCCACTAGCTTGGTGGGCGTTGACTCGAGTGTCACTAACTTGTGTAGGCTTTGACTTAGACTTGGATGACACTAGCTCGTATGGGCTTTAACTCGGGTGCCACCAGCTTGTGCGAGCTTTGACTTAGACTTGGGTACCACTAGCATTGTTGGCTTTGACTCGAGTGTCGTCAGCTTGTGCAGGCTTTGACTTAAACTTGGGTGCCACCAGCTCTGTGGGCTTTAACTCAGGTACTGCCAGCTTGTGCAGGCTTTAACTCAGACTTGGGTGCCATTAGCTTGTATGGGCTTTGACTCAGGTATCCCAAACTTGTACGATTTTGACTTAAACTTAGGTGCCACCAGCTTGTGCAGGCTTTGACTCGGGTGCCACCAACTTGTATAGGTTTTGACTTAGACTTGGGTGCCATCAACTTGTGTAGGCTTTGACTCGGGTGTTGCCAACTTGTGGGGGCTTTGAAAAGGTGCCACTGACTTGTGGGCTTTGAAAAGGTTGCCACTGACTTATAGGTTTTTAGAAATATGCCACTGACTTATGGACTTTGAAGAGGTGCCACTGACTTATGGCCTTTAAAGAAGTGCCACTGACTTATGGGCTTTAAAAAGGTGCCACTGACTTGTGGGCTTTGAAAAGATGCCACTGAATTGTGGCCTTTGAAAAGATGCCACTGACTTGTGGGCTTTGAAAATGTGCCACTGATTTATGGGCTTTGAAGAGGTGCCACTAACTTATGGGCTTTAAAAAATGGCCACTGACTTGTGGGCTTTTAGAAAGATGCCACTGATTTGTGGGCTTTAAAAAGGACGATGATAAAGTTTTCGATAAAACTTCTAATACAAGTGTTTCTTAACAGAAGTTCATGACAAAATTTCTTGATGAAAGGGTTTTGGCACTAATTCTTGACAAAGCTTCTGACAGATGTTCTCAAAAAAAGTTCTTGACGATAGTTTTTTTGCAATAATTTTTTAACACTAGCACTTTGACAGCAGTTTCTTGATGAAAAGGGTTTTGACATGAGGTGATGAGAAGAAAAAAACTTACCTGAATGACATTTGGTTTGCGAAGCTTAGAGTTCTTATCAAGAGTTCCTTGGAGATTCAGTAAACCTGGTTTAAAGTGATATTGTAAAAATGATGATGTATGATGGTAATTAAAGTGCATGATATGAAATGCTATCATGGTTGCATGATGTGAAGTCTAATATGGGAAATAGCCGTAGTTTTTCTTGTACGTCATTCAGACTCTCATAGGGATGGTGATTTATCCTAGTTCAACCAGGATTAGAATTTTTTTGATTTCACTAAAGATCGTAGGTTGTCCCGGCTCCACTAGAGATACAATAAAAATCTATTCTTAAGAGTTTGGATTATTACATTTCTTGATTTAGGAGGCTCAATCATTTTTCTGACAATTAGAAGGTATTGTCAACAATTTGAAGATTGTTTGACTGATTGGATTGATGTTTCTAGTTTCAATAGGATTCTGATAGAATGTGTGAGTCAATTTTTGGTTAGCTTAAAATGGTTTTTCTTGAGATATGTCTTGTGAAAGCTAGAAATAGTTTGGCGTATGGTCATGCCGAGTGGGTCTTTGGATGTAAGAAGTTCATAATCTTGATGATCAAGGCATGAGCCAAGTTCCTTGTGCTTTTCTTTTCCTTACGATGCAATACCAAGATGTCCTAATGCATATTTTAGTTGATTATCAAACATTATCAACTAAATGGCAAGTACAATGTGAATTGTATAGGGGTTAAAAGAAATAAGGCATATTTATTCATGATAACAGAGAGATATAACTCGATATATCTTTTGACAAACAAGTGATAGGTAGCCAGAAGGATGATCTTTTGGGTGAAAGATGCCTCTGACAATCATGACATGGATGTTCTTTAGATGCTTTTTCGGATCTTTCTCGAACAATAAATGTGATTAGTATGAGCTGATCTTCGAAAGATCCCTAGGATTGCTTCGCATTGTCCTATAGGTGCTCTTAGTTTGTGCCCCACCAAAATCGATCTTCTCAAGTCACCCTTATGGCTTTTCAACTATAGTCAGGTTGGCTGCCCAGATGTCCTTTTCAAATTTTCATCTGGACTCTTTTTTGTTTTCTCTTTTTTTTTTTTTTGTTTTTTTTGTTGTTTTTATTTTGTTATTTTCTTTCTTTTTAAGGATGCCTTTTCAGGTTTTTGCCCTTTACGTGTAAAATTTCTTGACAGAATCTGAGTTAACTGGGTTGGGCAAGGCATTATTGTCCATTTCTAACAAGATTAGGGCTTGCTTCACGACATACGGTCTTTCTCAATTAGGGGTCCACTTGCCCTGTGTATCTTTATGAATTGAGAGGATTTTCTTCAATACCAATTCGCATGGGTGAAATTGTCGTGGGCATATTTTTTTGTCATGGGCTCGGATAATGCATTTGTGATACATTTGACCATGGTAGATGGCTTTCATGCATTTTTCCTCGATGAGGTTGAGTTGGTTGTGTCTGTTCTTGACCCATTTAGCCTCTTCAAGTTTGGTTTCCATCAATACCCTGAGAGAAGGAATCTCTACTTTGATAGACAATACAACTTCCATCCCATAGACAAGAGAGAATTGGGTGGCACCCGTGGAAGTGTGAACTAAGGTTCGATAGGCATAAAGTGTAAAGAATAGCTTCTCATGCTAGTCTTTGTAAGTCTCAGCCATTTTTTCAACTATTCTTTTGATGTTTGTTGGCTACCTTAACTGCCCCATTCATCTTTGGGCGATAAGGGACAGAATTATGATGCTGAATCTTGAACTGTAAGCAGACCACTTGTATTATTTTATTGTTTAAGTTGCTTGCATTATCTGTGATGATTTGTTCGGAAGGCCATATCTGCAGATGATGTCTCACTTGACAAACTTACAAATGGTGGTTCTAGTGACATTAGCATACAAAGCAGCCTCCACCCATTCGATGAAATAGTCAATCATTATTAAAAAAAAATGATGCCCATTGGAAGCTTTAGGGGTGATTGGCCCGATCACGTCTATGCCCCATATGGAGAAGGGCCATGGGGCCGTCATGACATGAAGTGGCACTAGAGGGACATTGATCTTCTCCACATATATTTGACACTTATGCCATTTTCGGGCATGAATGATCAGCCTCAATCTAGGGTCAACTAGTAATAACCCGCTCTCATGATTTGCTTTGCCATCCGATGTCCATTAGCATGTGTGCTACAAATCCCTTCATGAACTTCTTCTAGGATCCTTTTGGCTTCAAGAGTGTTGACGTATCTGAGCAAAAATTGATCATGACTTATTCTGTATAAGATTTTTCCATCGAGAACAAATCCCATAGCCAGCCTTCTGATAGTCTTTTTATCAGTCTCGGTTGCATGTTTGGGATATCGCTGATCCTTGATGTAACGAAGGATGTCATAGTACCATGGTAGACCATCCTTCTTTTTTTCGATGCTATGACAATGAACCAGAGTTATGCAAATGCTCATTTGGATGGGAGTAATGTCTGACTCTTGGTTGATTTTAAACATGGACGACAAGGTAGCTAAAGCATTAGCTATTTGGTTTTCTTCTCGAGGTAAGTATCAAAAACTAATATCATCAAATTCTTTCTTGAGCTCTGCCATCAGCTTCACATACTGCATCAACTTGAAATCGCGAGTTTGTTATTCCCCTTTCAATTGGCAGATGACTAGGGCTGAATCACCAAACACCTGTAACATCTTAACATTTCTCTCAAGGGCTGCTTAAAGCCCAATGACATAAGCTTTATATTCTGTGATATTATTCGTGCAGTCAAAATTTAGCCTTGATATGAATGAATAACAACTCCCGTCAGGTGACATCAATATTGCCCTAATTCCATTTCCTAGAGCGTTTGATGCTCTATTCAAATATATCTTCCAAGATTGATCTTGGTTTGAGGCATCTTCATCTTTAGAAATGCACATTAGATCTTCATTTGGGAAGTCAAAATTTAAGGGTTCATGGTCATCTATCACTCAACTTATCAAAAAGTTAGCTATTACATTGCCCTTGATGGTCTTTTGACTGACATAAGCAATGTCATATTCAGAAAGTAGGACTTGCCATCTAGCTAGCCTTTTTGATAGTGCAGGGGCTTCACATAGATACTTAATAGGATCAAGCCTTACAATCAACCATGTGGTATGGTACAACATGTACTGCTTGAGTCTCTTAGCTATCCACACTAAAGCATAGCATAACTTCTCGATTGCAGAGTAATTGCACTCGTATTTGTTAAACTTTTTGCTTAAGTAGTAGATTGCTTGTTCCTTTTTTCCTGAATCATCATGCTGCCCTAATACACAACCCATAAACTTGTCGAAGACTGCCAAATAAAGGATTAAAGGTTGATCGAGCATCAACAATACCAACACTGGCGGGCTTGACAAATAATGTTTGACTTTATCAATGGCTTTTTGACATGCCTCATTCCACTTTCTCAGATATTATTCATGAAGAAGTTGAAAGATAGGGTCGTATTTGTTAACGAGATAGGATATGAATCTAGCAATGTTGTTCAGTCTCCCCAAAAAGCTTCTCACTTCCTTTTGGGTTTGAGGTCATGGCATATGTTGAATGGCTTTGATTTTGCTTGAGTCAACTTCAATCCCTTTTTCACTAACAATAAAGCCTAGAAGCTTGCCCGAAGTGACTCCGAAGGTGCATTTGGCAGGATTTAATTTGAGCTGAAATTTTCATTGTCGTTCAAAAAGTTTCTGAAGGTCTATGACATGGTCATCCTCTTTCGTTGACTTGGTAATCATATCATCAACGTAGACTTCAATTTCTTTATGCATCATGTCATGGAACAGGGCTACCATGGCTCACTGATATGTTACCCTAGCATTTTTTAGTCTAAAGGCATGACATTATAGCATAATGTCCCCCACATGATTACGAAAGTTATTTTCTCCATGTCTTCAGGCACCATCTTGACCTAGTTGTAGCCTGAGAATCCATCCATGAAGGAGAAAAGAGAATTCTTGGCCATGTTGTCTACCAAAGTGTTGATATAGGGTAGCAAGAAGTTATCCTTGGGACTAGCTCAATTCAGATCTTGATAATCAACACATATTCATACTTTTCCCATTGTCTTTGGGACTGAGACTATATTGGCAACCCATTCTGGATATTTGGCTACTCCAATAAACCCTGCATCAAACTACTTCTTGATTTTCTCTTTAATTTTGAGAAGCATTTTCGACTTTATCCTTCTTAATTTTTACCAGATCAGTTTGCATCAGGGCTTGATGGGAAGGTTATGGACCACTATATTAGTGTCCAGTCCTAGCATGTCTTGATATGACCAAGTGAGTACATCCTGATATTCCTAAGGTAATTCTATTAGCTTGGTCCTAGTCATTGACTTTATTAAGGTTTCAATTTTAACCACCTTTTAATCCTACTGAGTACCCAGATTTATTACTTCTGTTGGGTCTTTATGGGGCATGATCTACTTTTTCTCTTGCTCAACTAATCGTAAGAGGTTTGGTGGTACGGTGCTTTCTTTGAAATCTTCTTCAGGATCAACTTTACTAGTGCAAATTAACTGTTAGAAATCGATCTTTAAAGACCCATCAAACACATCCATGTCATTGTCATCAGGACACCTGAAAGGGTAAAGAAATAAACATTACAAAAGGCATACAATAACCAATGGATTTGGATAAAGGTAAAAGAGTAACGAAGATAAAAAGGTTGAAAAGTGATACATAATATGGAATGATATATACAAAAGTCATTTCATTGATAATGTTTGATAAAAAAATGCCCCTTACATAGGACACCTATCCGCCTTTAGATAATGGCAGGTAGGTTTTCATTTCTTGACGTTACATGAAAAGGACAGGAAAAGTGCAGGGGCTTCCATCATGACCCTGTCATCAAAATCAGGTCTTAGTGGAAGGACATAAATTTATGGCTCGGTATCTTGGAGATAGAGGTTGTTAAGTGCTCTATTTAAAATGACTAAGACATCTTTAGCCTTTGCTCTTCTGGTTGGCTTAGATCGATTTGTCTTCCTAAATGAAATATCTTATGGAGAGACAGGAACATTATCAGCTTTGATTCCCTCTCTCGACCCAATGATCGTGTCATCTCTTAGTTTTAGATCCTTCTTTCTTGTTACTTTCTTAAGTGCGCATTGGCCTTGAATCCTAAGCCTCTTTTGTTGGCTTGAGTGGAGACCTGTAGGGCTCGGGCCATCCCTTGCAGATTCTTGCGAAGCCCTTATCCAGCATGAAAAAGTTTGCCAACAATCATTTTTAAACCTAAGGATATACTTTTTGACAGGTGGGGTTTAACTATTGGCAATCTTTCTTCCATAAATGTTGCATTGAAGAACTCGAAGGATTGGAATGATGAATCCGATGCATCTTCATTAGGCTCTATGTAGATATCCTCAATGAAAGTAGTGGCAATCATTTTTTCTTTAGCTCCGATGGTGATTGCTTTGTCATCTATCACAAATTTGAGCTGCTGATGAAGAGAGGATGGGATGGCTCTAGTAGAGTGTATCCATGGCCTTCCTAATAGGCAGTTGTAAGAAGGATTAATATCCATGACTTGAACGTCCACTTCATATGTGCATGGGCCTATCTGGAGCTGGATTATGATATTTCCAATTATTCACGACATGTTCCATCAAAAGCTCCGACTATGGTGTGGCTACTCTTGATTTTGGATTGATCAACAAGGATTTTGCTTAATGTAGTCATAGGCATGACATTAAGGGCTGACCCATTGTCTATGTGTATTTTGGGCAAAATACGTAACTTGCAATGGGTAGTGATATGCAGAGCTTTATAACTGCCCTTGCCTCCCGGTGGGATCTCATCATCGGTGAAGGAGATATAATTATCAACCATGATGTTGTTCACTAGTTGATCCAATTTGTCCATGGAGACATCTAGTGGCACATATGCTTCGTTTAACACCTTCAGTAATGCATTTTGGTGAACCTTTGAATTGAGGAGCAAAGATAGCACAAAAATCTTTGCGGGTTGTTTGCTTAAATGGTCTACAATGTAGTATTTACTGTGCTTGATGAACTTGAGAAACTCTGTGGCTTTTCTTTCACTTACTATTTCCTTGACTTTTTTGAGCTCGAAATTCTTTACTTGGGCCTGAGTGGTACTGGTGCTTGGAGATGCATCAACCTTTTATTTTTTTTAAGCTGAAAGAGCATAACACCTATCACTACGGGTTAGGTGACTAACTCCTGACAGTTTTATTGCAGCAATTATGGGAGTTAGTTCTTCGATCATCACTACCTGATTCTTGTACTTTCAGAGGATAGCTTTGTTGCTCTTATACGAGAATGGTTTAGGTACCTCGATAACTAACTTCAGTGTAGGTATCCAAAAACTGACCTCGGGACTTGCCATAAAGAATAAGAGGTTGATTTCTCCCATAAGGCGACTAAGTGGTTTCGTCTCCTATCACGCTGATAGATTCAGCAATAGGTGTGATTTCATGATAGAATTCTATCTAGCCTTCATTCATCATTCTTTGAACCATGGATCTAAACTCCTTGCATGCTTGTAGGGTATGCCATACAACAGTGTGGAAGTCATAGAAGTTGGCAAGATTGTCCACTATTTTTTCGGTTGCATTGAGCAATCTTGCCCGAATTAACGCTTGCCAGACCAAGGACATTGGCATCCTTAATTCCTCTATGCTTGTCTTGACTTCATGTTTGTTCTCAGTGTTGATTATGTTTGCAGCTGGCTCTGTGTGGTTTGGTAAAAGATTGGCAGCAACTTTGGTTCTAGCTCACCTTGAACTGTAAAACTTTTGAGTTAATTAGATTTTGCACATTTTGCTTGAAAGACATGTAGTTTTCAATGTCATGCCCCGCTGCCCTAGCATAGTATTCACAGTGGGTGTTAGGGTTGTACCATTGCAAGTATGGTGGCTTCTTTTTTGGGACATAGATTAGGGCCACTAAATGATTTTGAAGCAAGGTTTGGTAGAGCTCCTTATAGGTCATAGGGATGGGATCAAAATGTTGTCTTAGTTGATTTGCGCCTCGATTGCCGGGTGTATTTTTAGTTGTTCGATTGGTATTTTGGTGGACTTGTGGAGGGTAGCTTTATGGTGGGTTTGAGCAAATGATGGGTTATAAGTTATGGCATAAATTGACTACGGGGATATTATAATGAGGTAAGAACATGGCATTCTTGAGTAGTGAGGGTTGGGTGCTTAACACTGTCTTGGCTAAGACGAGCTAGCATAATTTATGGCATTGGCCTCTTCTTTTTTCTTTTTACTAGCAATAGGCTTCTTACTCGATCCACCTATTCTCCCAGTAGACATTTTACCACTCTTAATGGCGACATCGATCATTTCTCCAAAAAGAACCAAGTCTGTAAATTTTTTGGTGGCATTCCCTATGAGCTTCTCGTAATAAAGAGCATGTAAGGTGTGAATGAAAGTGACTGCCATCTCTTTTTCTATAAAAGAAGGCTAGACTAGGGCTGCTTCTTCTTTCTACCTTTGGGCATATTATCTAAAACTTTTAGTGGATCTCTTCTCGAAATTGATCAGGGAAAGTTGATCCAGTGCCAAATCCGACACGTGCTGGTATTGATTTAGAAAGGCCTTAGCCAGGTCAGCCCATGATTGGATTTTCACATTATCTAGCCTGATATACCATCGAGCTGCTGCCCTAGTGAAGCTATGCTGGAAGCAATGGATGAGAAGCTTTTCATCTTTATCGTACTTGACCATCTTTTGCTTGTACATTCAGACATGGACAGAAAGATCAGTGGTTCCATTAAACTTTTCAAACTCTGGGACTTTAAACTTTGGGGGAATGATAAGGTTGGACACTAAAGACAACGATTGCGCATCAAAAGCTCCAAACTTGTCACTTCTTTCGATGGCTTGGAGGGGTTTTTCCAGTAGTTAGAATTTGCTCACTTCTTCTTTAGTCATGGTGGACTTTTGAACTTTTTTTTCTCTGGTTCCTCATGGTCAAGGGTTATCAGATCTGCCGATAAGACTCCTACATTTACCCTATGAGTACCAGGAATGAATTGACCTATTGTAATGGGATTTAGATAGATGACTAGCGAAGCTTGAGCGATAAGTGGAGGAGCAGGCCATTGTTCTTGTCTAATTTCCCCTTGGGCGGGTTTTGGATTATTGGCAGGGGGACTTTTAATGTTGAGAGGATCATTCCTTGTTTTAATAGTGCTGGCTTGCCTTTTTTCTTTCATAGAGGCTGTCATTAGTTCCATAAGTCTCACCATCTGAGTTTGCATTTCGCTTTGCTGACGGAGCATCTGGTCCGATGATTCCTTAACCATTAGCTCAAGTCGCTCAATGCGAGCTTCATGATTACTCTCCATGATTTGTTTACAACATCGTGTGTTGCAACGGTGTGTGATGTAAGGTTTTGTGTTCCTGATTGATCTCAGAATCCCTTGCATTTTTATGGCCTAATTCCCGTATTAGACTTTTATTTAAAAATGTATTTACTGATGAGCATTTATGATGCAATGAATGATTAATGCAAGTGTAATGAAAAATGGTGAAATTAAATGTGCATATGCATTGCAGACAATTGATTCTTGGAACAGCTTCATCAATAACATTATTCATAGAGTCATAAAAGGGTTTTTTTCCTTTTACAACATGATTATATCTAAAAGTATCTAATGTGATTAAATTGTGTAATCACACGATTAAAAAAACCCAAAGTTGTTGGTCACGATCTCCAACAGGTATGATGTCTCGCCTTATGGACTAAGTTGCTTCAATCATGTCATTGCCTCCCGTTGAGCCATCTGAACTTGTTCAATGAGGTGCTGATGTTGTTCTTGGTAGTTCAGATGTGCTTAGTCGATTATTGCTTGCCAATCTAGTTCGCATTGCTCAGAAGCCCTTATTAGTTCATTGATATGACCTTGATATCCTAAAAAGGTTGTTCTAACTCTTGGATTCTATGAGTGAGGGCTTTATTTTCAACCCTAGTGACTCCATATCTCATATTTGGGCCTCGAGTCTTTGATTCCTTCATTAGTAGGTTGAAGCATGCATACGTGCCCTCGTGAATTTTTCTTTACTGGTTCTGACTTCCTTCTTTTGCTGATTTAGCTTGTGATTGAGAGTGGCAACTTTTGCTTCCCATTCGACTGATGTCTTGCCAATACATCGAGACTTGTTAGCTTTCCGGAGTGTCACATAATCCTTGGTCAGGCTTTCTAGGTCATCTTTGAAATGATCCCTTTCTTTAACGACTCGATCCATTTCACCACTCCTAAAATAGATATCTATCTCTAGCTAGCCCTTTTCTTCCTTAAGTTGAGAGATTTTTATGGCAAATGATGCCTTTTCTCGCTCGAACTCCCTTCTAAGTAGCTCGATATCAGAAGGCGATTTATCTATTGGAATTTGCAGTATCCCGAAGTTGAGTGGTCACAATGGATCATTGATACGGTGGAGTCTCCATTTTTTGTATCCAGGCATGGTGGGGCTTTCTCTCCAGATCTTTCCATACAATGGACCTTCTTCCAGGCTTGGAAGGCTAACTGGACTTTTGCTTTATAATTGGTCTTTTCATATAGAAAATATGAATATCCCAAGTCTTTGAAGAATGAGATGAATTGTTGGCACTGGAACTGACGCAATACCAATAGAGGAGCATAACTGGTATTTCTTTATAATCCCAAGAGTAGTATATAAGTGTAGTCTCCACATCTGTACACAATCGACTGAAGAAACATCCATGGGGCTCTCCACGTGATTTTTTTCCACCTTAACATTTCATAATTCCTCGACCTAATGCTTTTCTGTCTTATCTTGATGACATTCTTCCTCTAATACAGTGGAAAGAGGACTGAAATTGAAGAAGAAATTTTGCCTGGTTCTTTCCTCCCTAAAATCAAGATGACCTAGGAGCCATATCTGGGGCAATGGGGTGCACCTGATAAACCTTCCTCTTCCCATTCTTTTGCAAAAGCTGAGGGCACAAATGGTTTCGACAATGATGGTGGAAGTAGGGTCGATGTCATAACATAAGTGAGAAAAAAAATCTGTGATTGCCACCTTTACATAACCCAAACTCATTGGTAATATGATGAGCCCATAGATTGCTAGAGTATAAACATCTTGAACTTTTTTTTAGTCAAAAAGATTTACCATGGCCTCTTTCAAGCTAGCCTTAGAGATGCATTCCCTACTCCTTTTTACTTTGACGTGACTATTGATCCATGCTTCTATGGCTTTAAAGATTTGCCTTAACCTTTTCTTGAACAAAGGAGGTGATAATGCTTTGCAATAAATCTGGTTAGACTTTGCCCTTTCTATGTTAAGTAGAACTACGTATTCATTAATGGTAGGGAGTAAATCTTGTTGGTTGAAGGTGAAACATCGGTAAGCCAGATTCTAAAACTACGCCGCTGCTCACAGCAAGCCATCATCTAACTGAACTCGAAGTAAAAGAGATATATCCTCATACTTTTTAGTGAAGGCTTGTTTCTTGTTGCTATCCCAACTATCCTAAATGCGCTTTAATTCCCAACAATCATTCTAACGAAAATCGATCTTGACCTCTTCATGCATTTTTGAGATGTAGTCGGGCTCTAGGATGCCCTTTTCTTGACGTTGGCAACTTTCTGACCATGTTCTGACATTTTTGAAGGACTCAACAGTGGAGATAAACTGTTGCTCCATAAATGATGCCCCTTGCTGAACATCGAACCAGAACAATTGTCCCAAAATGATGATAGTCATAATAGTTATGATGAAATGATGCAGGCACTAAAACATAAACAAAGGGAAAATAAGTTAGTGGAACATATAGAAGGCAAATGTAAGAAAATGAAGAATTTAAGAATAGTAGAACAAAATATTCATAACAAGTCTCAACCAAGGTGGTGAAAGGAGAAACGACAGCATTTCAACATGTCAGGATGTGATCTGCCCTTCATGAGGTGATGCGATATCTTATTTTGATGGAAAAAACTTGACCGATAGTAATATTCATTTATCACCACTAGTGCGGATGTGCGTTAAGCCATGACTCGGATAGCATAATGGCTTATAGCAAAGACGTTGCGAATGATGGTTTTTGCTCACCATCAAATATTTAAACAAAGATTAGCCATCGTTTCGGCAACACGACAGCATGCCTTGATAAATGATAAAAATGCAGATGCGGTGACAATTGTATACTCATTGTCACCTACATAATTACGGTAATTAAAAGTAAAGGTTACGAATGTTTCCCCAAGTGACCTTATTCTCTAGGTATTCTAGTAGCGTTCTGGTATGGTTTGACATGGTTTAGCTCATAGGGCTTACTATATGCGGTTTAGATTGACACCTAAATAGGTGTCCAAATTGCTCCTCCGTCCAATAAGGACAGTTGAGGCACCCCGATCCTAGGCACACCGTGGGTTTGGCAAAAAAAGTTTAATCTGGTGGATGTATTTCCCTATGTAAATGCGAAGGGTTACCCATGAGAGGCATAGGTGATTTAAATCTGGGAAGTTATTACCGTGCCTATGCGGAGGGTTACTCATGAAGGCAGATAGCTCACTTCTTCCTAATGATTGGGTTATAACCTCACCATGGTGTTTGGCAGGACTCTGATACATATGTAAATGCGTGATATGTGATGGGGAAGCAATCAACCCTTTTTGTTTACTCCTGTATTACCATTTTTATTAAACTGATGATTATTAAAAAATAAAACAATCCTAATAATCATGCCAAATGAAAGATTAGTTGACAAAATGAAAAAAAAAGGGTTATAGTTAAATAATGATTAAAGATCGAAAGAACTGAGAACTTAGTAAGACACGGCTAGTTATTGGCCTAACTCTCTATACAATCCCCAGTGGAGTCGTTAAGCTATTGCAACATACCTCGGGGTGGATCCTCGCAGATTTATGGGTGCATATGACTTAAAATATTTTTTTGACTTGAAAATGTCTTCTTGACTAAGACTTTTCCTTCTCGACATGATGAGAATGAGAAAGTATGGATTCTCTACTTGTGATATAGTGAAAGGGACCATAAGATGAATAGCTCATCTTACTGGTCTTGAACCATCATGAAATGGCCAATGCTTGGAGTCGCCACTGATTATTTTGGGCTAGGTATGACTGGATGCCTATTGAAACCTATGTTTTGAGTTACGAAACTCAAAACATCGATCCCTTGGTCTACGTAATACAAAGATTTGTCATTTGGGTTTGGGAGTTGGCTATGCAAGATGAGTTACGAACCTCTTTGTGACACTCGAAATTGGTACCTTACTAGCTATGTCTTATCTCGGTTTTGATTCTTTCAATTTTAACTCATTATTATTTCGATATAACCCCTTTTAATGCATAAATCTTATAGAAATACAAACCCAGGTTTTGATAAAAAAGATTTAATCTCATATACACCTCGGAGAGATGAGAATATAGAGATTTTTAATAAAAATGACCGCTGGATTTTACTTTGAAAAATGGAATATTCCACTTTAGGCACCGAAAAGATACCCACGTGGAATATTACCCTTAGTTTTATTTGAAATGATTGGAAAACATGAATGCAAATAATCATCACAAAGAAATCATGTTAGGAAGGTAATAAATGAAGTAACATAACATTGATCATTCAATGCAATGATAAAGAAAAAGGATGGACTATTGGAATTTATCTCGCAATTGGCATCGGTTATCTGGAAATAACCAAATCAACAATTTTCAAGATGCATCTGGGTTCTTTGATTGAACGAGGTTTGTTTGACATATTCATGGAAGTTCAAGAGGGAGAAAAATTTAATTGTAGTTGAAAGATAGGATTGGAGTATCCCTCGAAAAGATAAGGTTGGAGTATCCCCGTGGATAACGAATAATTTTGATGAAGGCAAATTTTTAAAGGTTGACAATTTTGAAAAATAGGGTTGGAGTACCCCCTCAGAAAGTCGGGGTTGGAGTATCCTCGTGGATGATAAATAATTTGAAAAAGAAAGATTTTTTTAGATCTTAAAAAATTTAAAGAGTGGGGTTGGAAAAATTAGTTGATAAAACTTTACGATTTAGAAAACGAGTGAGCATTTTGACGACTTTTGGCAAAAATATTATTGTGAATAAAGATGGTAAAGATGTAAAATATGTTCGTACCTTGATACGAGCCTATGGGAGGTCAAAGGATGCTCTCGAGGCTGATTGAGGTGATATGGTGACATTCGAATGCATGAGACGAAGCTCGAGAAAATAACTCAATTTCGATCGTAACTGAAAATAGGGGACAGCATCGCACTATCCCCCTTTTCAAATTTATTGTAAATTGGTTTGAAGGCTCTAGAGGATGGACAAGATACAGTCAGAAAGGTAACTTGACGATGGTCAATCTAAAAATATTCTTAACATCCCAAAAAGTCACTTTCCAAGGAAATAAATTTTCAAGTTCGGATTAATTATGCTGCTGGCAGAGCATATAAAGGATAAGGTGTGTCAGAATTTGAAAAATCACCTTAGACTCGTTTGGTATCAAAAAATTGCAAATGATACCTTTCTGAAAAGAGAATTTCTTGATTCTTTTAGGAAAAATATTTGCAAAATTTACAAAAATCATTTAGTTTGTCTGAACAGCCCAACCAGAACACATGTTTGGATTCTAGAGGTTCTAGATAGTTTAGATTTGAAAAATCATAACTCTCTCATCCAAAATGATCTGGGGTTGAATAAGACATTGTTTTAAAGATAATTCGATACACTTTGAAAAAAAAATATTAGAAAATTCATGAAAAATTGTTTAGGATTTTAAAATGATTTTTTGATTTGCAATAGTTGTATTGCCAGTAGGGGACAAAGCAAAGCATGGGATATTTCTTATTTTCTTTATGTTTACAGGTCCAAACTCAAGTCATTGACCTTCAAACATCCATGACTGAAGGGAAAGAGTGGCATGAATGTCATAAACTTATTTGCGCAGCCTGAAGTAGTTTGGGACGATGAAATAGCCCGTTGATTATACCATTCAAGGTTTTGACTCAAAAACAAGGCATGAACATTTAGGGAACAAGTGCAAGGCCATTTTCATTGGAAAATCAAAAGTTTTAAGCTTATTTAACCAAGATTCCAGATCTGGAAAACTTAATTTTCCCCAAGATTTTTTTGTTAACTTTAAGGAAAATGCTAAGTCCATGCTAATCCTTATTGGTTGAGGTTAATGTGCTTGGCTTAGGTAGGTTTTGAAAATCAGTTTTTGATAGCCATCAAACATGCATTTAGATAAGGAGAAGACAATGAACATACAAAGGGATGGCATAAAACATAAATAGGGATGCAAACTTTACCAATGGCCTTGACAAAGAAAGTGTTATGCACACATCTCATGGAGTGAAGCATGTTGAAAATGATAATGATTCATGACAAAATGCAAACTAACATATAAACATGCTTGAAATATGCTAGGCTAAGGATTCATACCTGGATTAATCATAATAAGATGCATAGATATGACATAAAATGCATGAGCAAAAGCTATCAAAATAATAAGGATGAAATGAGGCATTGTGCACATCAAAAGGGCATTAAGGCATCCAAATCCTAAACTACCACAACCAAAGGCCACGATAATGCATGAGAATCTTAAGAGGGTGATAGAGACATGGAGAGCTCACTAAAATGATGAAGATGCTGAAAAATAAAAAATGAAAGTGATAAAGTAAGAAGTTATACTAATAAAACTTTAATTTTTGGCCAAATAGTTGGAGTAGTAGAGATGGCTTGAATTTTCCTCTTTTGCTTGCTGTTAATAAGCAAAAAAAAAAAGAGAAATAATGAGGTTTTGGTTCTGGTATAGATGAGGGTGATTTTCAAAATGTGTAATGGTTGGGAATGAGTGTTTTAGGGCTATTTTTGGGTGGTGAGTGAAGAACTACTGGATTTTGGTTTTCTTGGTATAAGAATGTGTTTTGGAAGCTGAAAATGAGCTAGAATCTAACATTCTTTTGCTGAGATATAAGTGGTCAATTTATACTAGCATTTTGTAGCCACATTTGAGGTGTTTTTGGTCATTTCTCAAGGAGGACAAAGTGATGCCAACTGGGTGGCTATAGAATGGCTGTAGGGAGTAACTTGTTGCCAATGTGATGAACATAGGGTGGCTAGTTTAAGTGCTGAAATGATTTTCCAGCAAATAGGGTGGCTGATGGTGATCTTGGTCAACAAACTAGGGAGGAGCAAGGTAATCATGTGACATTAACCTTTTTGATCTAATTTAGAAGTTTTAATTAATTCAAAAGTCAAACTTCATAATCTGATGTGGGTTTTGATCTTTTTTGATGCAGAAAAATGAGTTAAAATAGAGTTTTTGATCAATAGTGGACGAGTAAAAAATACCCAGACTGTAGAGAATAGCCTGTAAGTATCGATACATTACAAAATGTGTCGATAAATTTGGTCCAAGAACTTTGACTGTATCGATACAATGATCATTGTATCAATACTGTGAACCATTGTATCGATACTATGAACCATTGTATCGATACATTTCTTTACAAAATGCACATTTTGGTCTTGGCATGACTAGTGTTGATACATGAGCTTTTGTATCAATACATAAACTCATGTATCGATACATTGACATGTTGTATCGATACAAATAGGGACATTTTAAATTTTTGGATCATTAAAGCATTGTATCAATACATAAGAACCATGTATCGATACAATCAAGCAAAATTATGAGTTTTCTTATATCTTGTGTCCTCGGATACCTTGAACTACATCTTTTGATGCCACATCTTTGCATTTATCTTTGATATGATCCATAGGCCTTCTTGACCTCCTTAAAATACTTTTTTCCCAGACGATGATCATCGTCCTCTTTCACGTCCGTGCCCCAGATTGCTAAAAATTAGCTAGGACAAAATAAGGTGTCTACAGTTTGAAAAAATGTGAGGCTTACCTTTTGTTTTTGAGAAAGTTGACATATTAAATGATTGTTACTTTTCTCCAATATCATGCTCAGCTTTTAATTTATCAATCATTTAATGCAATGCATGCAGAATGCATATAATGAAATTTCATGATATATTTTTTCTGATTTATGTGTTTTGTTATTATTTATTATGAATAATTTTGATTCAGCCTATTTTGGAGTTAAGGTATTTGTGAAAGTGTGACAAATATTTCCTTTTTATTCGATGAAGTAGGTCTATGCCTCTGCTTGGAGTTCAATGTATCATCAGTAAACGTTGTGGATTTCTATTTTCCTTTTAGCAAAGGGACCTAATGCCTGAACTTTGAGTCGAAGGCATCTTTAGAAAATGTTGAGGGCAAAATGAGTCTACTCTTATTCTTGGATTCAAAAGTATCTTCAAAAAATGTTGGGGATAAAATAAGCCTCCTTTTACACTTGCAATCGAAAGCCATCTTTAGAAAATATTTTGGAGAAAATAAGTTTACTTTTATACTTAGAGTTGTTACAAAATCCTTCTTCTAATTTTCACTTCTAGAATCTAAGAATTATTCTATTTTTGCAAATAATCACTGAATATTGAATTCGTGTTTATCAATTCAAAGACACAACTTTATGTAGTTGAATAAAAGTCAACATTTTGTTGTTTGAAGCACATTCATATACTCCAATTAAAATCATCAAAAGTATCAAAGTTCATCAAAATTTTGGGATTTACAAAACAATATCACCTTTTCATTTTATCATGGGAAAGGATCTATTTGATAAAAGCTACGAAAGATTCAAAATGATTTCAATCATGAATTTTCCAATGTCAAGGATAAAAGACACATCATCTTCATCTTTTAATGTTAAGGCTTTTTTATGATTGATGATCGTAGTTTAGGACATCTTTGAATGGAATAAGGAAATGAATTCAAATGCACAAATGGGGTGGCACTGCTAAAAAATTTGATTAAAAAAATTTGGTATACCAAGGTTGAGGTTCATGAAGAGCAAATTTAAATGGATGTTCATTTTATAGGAATTCATTGAAAGACAAACAATTAATTTGTCACATCCTTTTAGTCTTCAAATATAATAGCTAAGCAAGTGTTAAACTGATGCTAGTAAACACCAAGTTTCAAGGGGTTATTTTGAAAGGCCTTTGGGAAGCATGAATTCATAAGGTTGGACACAAAAGTTTTGAAAAGTTATCTTGAAATGAGCATTAGGCCATTTAACTTAACTTTTAGCTGATATCATGAGATTTTTTAGAAGTTTAAGATCATTTTTGGATTGCCGTAGAAGAGTTTTTTTCCCTTGGCAGCTATCTTTGTCGGTTTATAAGCAATTCGAAAGCCTTTGTATTTGTTTTAGACTACCATCTTTAGGTTTTCAGCGTAAAACTTTATTTGTTTTTTATTTTTTGATTGATTGCCCCATCATATTCTTAAGGACTCAAAAATCATCCAAAATGATGAATTTTTAAGGGATTCCCAAGAATAGCTCACTAGCTCAAATAACTATGTTTAATCAAAATAGACTTTATAGGTGTATAGGCCATGGTTCATAGTTTAGAAAGAAAAGGATAGATAGGCCCAAATCAAATGTTTGAAGCTAATCGAATTAAGGATAATTTCTCTTCAGAAGAATTCCTATCTAACATGTCTTTTGAGATGCCCATATATTTTTATTTCTTTATCTTTTTCTATTTTTTCATTTTTCTTTGCTTTTCTTTTTTCTTTCTTCATCTTGTTTTCTTGGTTCTTCATTCTAAAAGAACTTCAGATTTACACTTTGATCAGTCTTCAAAATTTACCTTGTAGCAATTAACTTATTTTTCTTATAACTTTAGAACAAAATTTATCCTTTTAAGCTTAAAACTTCACTTCACTTCCCCCAATATGGAGAGTGATTCCTGATTAGGGTTTTAAGAAAGAATAAATTATCAAGCTCAAATGAAACTGCAGAAGGGTTAATTATTTCTATAATTACAAAAGGATAAAGAAAAATGGCCATTTTTCATTTCAAACAATGCCATTTGAATTAACAAGCATTTCACCAAGAAAGAGAATCATTTTCTTTTTGAAATCATTTTGAATATGATGTAATCCAGGTAGTGTAAGACAATGTGGAGGATGTTCCAAAGGACAACATAGATGATGTTCCAAAGACTAAATAACTACAAAAAGCTATGCAGTGATTGCTCAAGAAGCTATTCATAGAAGAAGTTGAAGATGGAAATGGCATGGACATGACTTCAGGGAGGAAATGGGCTTCAATCAGCCATGCTTAGTTAACTTGCTTTAGGCTTATAAGCAAGTTATTTAGTGATTAGGCCAAACATTGATATTTAGGCTTATCTTTTGTTTACTTATGGGCCAAACCTTTTTAATAAGTGGCTCATGCCTATCACATGTTATTTTAATAATTTTTAGTATCTATATTAAGGGCCCATGCATTGAGACACTAGGTATTGGGCTTAGGGCTTTGTTTTGACATTTTAATTGGCCATCTCAAGGCCTATATGAGTTTCACTTGTTAGGATGTCTTAGGGTTTTATCTTTTAGCTATAAATAGTTTGTTGCAATTGTAAGACTAGTTTTTCAATTTTTTTTGGATGATTAATACAAGTAGTTTTCTTGGTGAGGCAAAATTTTTTAAGTTCTTTGGACTCCAGTAGAACTTATCAAGGTTAGTTTAATCTTGTGGCATTTAACTTTTATATTCTTGGTTTGTAATTCATACTAAAGCGTTGGGTCAAGTTCCTAATTCCCTTGGTATTCTTGGTTTGTGTTTTATATTTAAATTGTCGGGTCTAGAATCCTATTTTTGTTTCTTATTTTTTTGGGGTTTCTAATTTTTGATCTAAATTGTTATTCGGTGGTTTAGGACACCATTCTTCAAGTTTTCGCATTATTTGGCATCAAAGCTTTGGTTTATATCAAGTTGATCTATCTGTTATTTCTTTTATCAAGTTGTTTCTGTCTTGATTAGCCTCTTAATTTGTTGTTGATCATTAGTTAACCATTTGTTTTTTTTTTAAAAAAAAAAGTCAAAAAAATGTGATGAAAAAGAGGTTGGATGCACTAGAAAAGAGGCAATTTGTGTTTTGAAAATTCAAAGAGTTAAATATGATTTTACCCCTTAGGTTGACTAGATTTTGTTTTTTTTCTGATAACCTGGTAGTCTTCTTTTCTTTTTTTTTTCAATCAATTCTCTGATTTTGTTACCTTTGCTGTATTCTTTATAATTTTCATTTTTTCTTTTAAATTAATTCATATTTCAGATTGACCAAAGTTTGCACTTTTCTTTTCTGATATCTTGGTAGTTTCCTATTTAATCTCTTTCTAATCAATTTTCTTTCCAACCAATTAATTGATTGATTGACATTCTCTTAACTTTTAGTGTTTGCAGTTTCAGTCATTCGTACACCCAATCCCCATAATTTACACAACATTAATTGTTTTGTTTCCTCTTTTATTTCTTTCCTTTAGGTTTTTACATCATATGCATAAATTGAGTTAGCCCCCATTTTTTGCTATTTCCTTTAATTTTGTGAGCCAAATTTCTATTTTCACATGTCTTTCTTCCTTTTGTTGGCCTTTCTTTATTTCCATTTAGTTCAATTGCAAATTTAAAAGTTATTATTAGCTTGAATTGCTTCAAATTAGATTTAACTTTTGATTGCTTCATTGTAGGTCTTTTAAAATAACCAAAAAAATTACTAGAGTGGTAAAAGGCAAAAGAGAGTGAGATCATTAGAGTGAAACAAAAGCCAAATTGAGTGAAAACATGAGTGCAAGACCTAAATTGAGGATAAACATGTGAAGGAGTGATTTTTGTAAGGTCCTAACTAATTTCTATTCTTGCAAGTATGAATTTGGCAGGAAAAGGCATGGAAGCATCCAACAGGATGGTATTAGTAGTGAAAAGCAAAAACACAGCTATAACTTGCTTTTACTCTTTGGGCCATGCAACAATAGTTTGAAAGAATGCAATTTGTCTTTGGAAATCTTCAAGATAGAACAGATAGACAAGAAGCTACAATTGTAAAGATGAAAAGAGGGAAGTGGGGTAGAGTACATAAATGTTGGAAGATTTACGCAAAGAGAAGCTAGGCAAGCCGTTGGCCTAAAATGGAGTGTAGGAATCATGATGGTATGGGCCGAAATATTGGTAGCATTAAAATGAAGATTCCTCCATTTCAAGGTAAAAATGATCCTGATTTGTATCTAGAGTGGGAACAGAAAGTTAAGCTTGTGTTTGAATGCCACCATTATCTAGAAGAAAAGAAAGTGAAACTTGCTGTAGTTGAATTCACAGATTATGCGATTGTTTTGCAGGATCAAGTTATTCTTAGTCATCATAAAAATTTAGAGAAACTTAGTAAAGCTTGGTCTAAGATGAAAGTTGTAATGAGAAAGCATTTTGTGCTAAGCCATTATCACCAAGATTTGCATCAGCAACTTTAAAACCTTACTCAAGGTTCCAAGAGTGCAGAAGGCTACCATAAGAATATGGAAATTACCATGATTAGAGCTAATGTGAAAGAAAATCGAGAGCAACCATGGCATGTTTCTTAAGTGGTTTGAATTAAGAGATAGCTAATAAGATTAAATTGCATCATCATGCAGAGCATAAAGACATGGAGCATATGGCTATAAAGGTGGAGAGGCAACTTAGGTTCATAGGGGTACACAAGTTTACTTCATCAAATTTGGGTTCCAATTCTTCTTGGAAAATGAATTGGAGTACAACTAAAAAGGATAAAGCTATTGCCAAGTTTAAAGAAGACAAGGATAAAGTAAAGGCAAGGCGGTCAGCAATAGAAAAGATACCAACTTTTCCTAACATAATAGATATCATGATACTAAGTGTTTTAGATATTTGAGAATAGGTCATATCACTTCTTAATATCCTAACAAGAGAGCTATGGTCATAAGAACTGATGGTATAATTGTGACTTAATGATGAAAGTAAGAAGTATCTTTTTTCTTTATCTGAAGAAAAAGTGATGTGGAGTATGTAATCTATGGAGAAGCCTTAATATTTAAGCATGTTTTAAATCTTCAAATGAAGGAGGATGGAGATAAGGAGCAACGTAAGAACATCTTCCATACTCATTGTCATGTGAACAATAAGTTATGTATTTTGATCATTGATGGAGGTAGCTGTACCAATGTAGATAGTACTACCTTAGCAGAGAAGTTGGGATTACAATGCATGAGACATCTTCAGCCATATAAGCTACAATGGCTAAATAAATGTAGGGAGGTTAAGGTGAATAAATAGGTGATTATTTCCTTTTTAATTTGGAAATATTCTAATGAGGTGTTATGTGATGTTGTTCCTATACATGCAAGTCATATCTTGTTGGGAAAGCCACAGCAATATAATAGGCATGTTATCAATAATGGTTTCAAGAACAGTGTTGTTGTTTCTTTGTTATGAGAATATGAAGATGTCTTCTTAGAAAAAGTTCCAAAAGGATTACCACTAATTAGAGGAATTAAATAGCAAATTGATTTCATCCCTAGTGTAGCAATTCCTAATCGTCTTGCATATAGAAGCAATCTTAAGGAGACAAAAGAACTCTAAAGGCAAGTTGAAGAGTTGTTAGCAAAGGGCATGTGAGAGGAAGCATGAGTTCATGTGTGAAGCCTGTGTTACTAGTTCCGAAGAAAGTAAAACTTGGAGGATATATGTGGATCGTAGGGCTGTTAATAAAATCACTGTAAAGTATCATCACCCTATTCTAAGATTAGATGATATACTAGATGAGTTGTATGGTTCTTGCATATTTTCTAAAATTAATTTGAAAAGTGGATACCATTAGATATGAATGAAATCAGGTGATGAGTGGAAGACTACCTTTAAGACTAAACATAGGTTATATAAGTGGTTAGTCATGCCATTTGGTCTTACTAATGTACCTGGTACATGCATGAGATTAATGAACTAGATTATGCATGCACTCATTAGTAGGTTCGTTGTTGTATATTTTGATGACATTCTAGTGTATAGCAAGAGTTTAGATGAACATATGAATCATTTGAAATGTGTGCTAGATGT
>JBBYHM010000005.1:5250477-5296825 GCA_038381775.1 Adansonia rubrostipa | reverse complement strand
GACTTGGAAAAGTATAAATTTGATACACGTTAAATGAAGAATTTGAAGGCTTTTGAGCTTTTGTTGTTTAAGCTTGATTGATCTTTTATCTCTTGCTTCTTCTACTGTTAGAACCTCTATTTATAGCTTGAAAATGATTTATAGATGTTGGGCATTTAATGTGGTGGTTGGAGAGCCGTTGTAGTCTTCATAAATGCTTGTTTCTGTTCAGACCCGCACTATAGTATCGATACAATACTAATGGTATCGATACAAGAATAAAAAAAGTGACCATTACAGCTTGTTGTATCGATACAAAGGGCTGTATCGATACCTGCCAAGCTACATCGATACAGATACACCTGTATCGATACGTTTGAGAGTTTTAGCCAAACTTTTGTTACTACCGAACATTGTATCGATACATATGGGGTAAGAATTGATACTCACTGCAATGTATCGATACATGCTTAAAAATATCGATACAAATGAGGGTTTTAAGCATAGTATCGATACATTTGTGTATTGTGTAGATACATACCTTCAAAATCATATATAAAACAATTTTTCTTGACTCGATATTAACTCAAACATATCTCAAGAATTTCTAAGTACAGATATACATTTTGGAACATATATTATTGAGAAAATACAAACTTAGTACTTTTTAAAATGTTTTTCAATTTTAACACAAATACCAAGTTGAGTATAAATTAATTTAGCTTAAATTGTTTGTTATATCAAAACCAAATTCAAAGTTAACACTCTAACTAGGTGAGCCCTTACAGTTCATTAAATGAAGTTTAGGTTGGACATCTAAATAGGTTCTCAAATTATTCCTTGAGTTTGGAAAGAACTGACAAGGCACTCTAATCCTTACCCATCACAAGTTTATGTTAGAAAGCGTTCAATTTGAGTGAGAGTATCTTCCATGCCTGTATGAGACTAATACTCAAGCAAGCATAGGAATTTACACCTGATTAAAAATAATTTACACTTTGATACATTTTTCATTGACCCAGATGAAGGCTAACACCTCAGAAGGCGGAGCTACTTCACCCCCTCTTAAAAGATTAGGTAACCCATGCCCCTATATGCCTGGAGAAGATTCCAAAGGTATGAATGTGTGCAATGTGTGCAAAGGAACAAACAAACCTTTTATGATTTGACACTTTCAAAAGTAATAAAAACCCTATCTTAAATGCCCTGCAAAAATAAAACTTCAAAGGAAACAAATAAGTTAGTGAAAAATATGAACAAAATATAAATCAAAAATAGAAAAAAAATTGGAAATACTGGGAATTATAGTTAAATGCCAGTTAAAACAAAATTAATCAAAATTAAGTTAACATGCAATCAATTTTACGCCTGACTCTCTAACCTATCCTTACCAGAGTCGTTAAGCTATTGCAACATGGCCTGGATATGAATCTTGACTACCCGGACTTAAAAGGTTGGCGTCCCCTCATTCTTATATATATATATGTATATATATATCATTATTTTTTATTTTTAGGGATAAAGTTGTCGAGATGAATCACTCATTTGACTTAATGCTAAATAATCATTTATGAAAAACTATTTATCTTAGAGTCACCGCTAATATATTTTTGCCAAGTGAGATTGGTCAACTATCAAAGCTCATATTTTGAGGGTTACGAACCCTTAAAAACAAACTCCAAGGCCCACAATAATACCAGAGATTGTCTGAAAGCATTTGAGAGTCAATTACAATCATGAGTAAGGATTGATCCCTTTCATGATGCCCAGTAATCGGTACCTTATTAATTACGTGTTAATTTGAATTTTGATTTTTATTTAGTTTTAGCATCTGATATTTAATTATAATTCCCACATATATAAAAGTAAAATTTTAAGAAACAAATCTATTATTCCGTATGAGAAAATTAGGTATTTAATATTTTTGAAAATCACAATATCTTTTGCATCCCATTGGAGGACTGAAGGAATATGAAAGGTTTTCAAAACTAAAATATCTTTTGTACCCCACCAGAGAGTCGAAAGAGTACAAAAGGTTTTATTTTTACAAAATTTGAAAAATCTCAATTTTTTCATTTTTAAATAATTTGTAAAATCCCTTTCATATGCTGATACTTTAACTCAGAGACCTTGACTTAATTTTTGAAAATTTTTGCTTTGATTAAAAATAATAGCATTTGTCCTAAGACATGGTCTCGCCTATACATACGACACTAGACTCTAAGAACCTGAACATGGTCAATAAGACCAAAATATCCTTTAAAACATCTTCTACATGAAAATATCCTAGTAACTGTAAATGACTTGACTTTAATGTAAAATTGTTAAAGATGCCTTTGGTGTGCACTTTTGACTAGAAAGTATCCTGATAACCTAAAAGAAAAAAAATGATCATAAAAGATGAACCTATCCCTAACACACACCTTCACCATGAACGAATCCTGGTGACTACATAGGACTCGGTTCTGAGTTTAATTAATAAAATGGCCATAGGGACTACCTTCATCATAAAAGCATTCTACTAGTAACCCTGAAGGACATGAAAGTGAAAAATTGGCAATCCTGCCTTAAATAGGTAATTCGAATATTAAAGGTGACTTAAAATACAAAATTTATTAATAGGTCCTTATTTTATCAAAATTGCATATTAGCCTCAAAACGGCAAAAGATGCTAGAAACGTTTTAAAATAACTAAAATACCCTACATAGGTAATTTAGTATGGGAAATGAACTAAATAGCCTAAATGGTCTCTAAACTTTTCTAATGTCTCAAAATAATCCTTAAATGATATATATTACATAATTAAACTTCAAATGCATCACAATCAACATGGAAAACATACAAAAAATCACAAGATCCATTCGGCCAAGCACTTTTGTCCTCGGTATAATTTTTTATTTTTGCAAATATATCCCTAAACTTTCTAAACTTACAAAAAGACCTATATAGGCAAAATGCATGAAATACATAATTAAACATTAAACACATCAAAATTAGTGTGGGAAACATACTAGAAATCATAAGATCTATTCGGCCAAGCATTTTTTCTTTGGTATAATTTTTTTATTTTTGCTAATATGTCCCTAAACTTTCTAAAATTACAAAAGACCCATAGAGACAAAAATGCATGAAACACATTTAAACATGTTAAAAATGCATGGAAAATGCCCTTAAAGGTCCATAAAGCATTTAACCAAACTCATATGGCCTTGGAATAATTTTTGCATTTTGGAAATTTGGTCCTTATATTTTCCATAATTACAAAATAGCATAAAAATAAAAACTTCACAAATAAATCACTACGAGGTTCGGCTAAGCTTGGAATCACATTTCTGAGGCCTTTAAAAATTTTGGGTAAATTATTTTCATACCTCATAACTTCTAAATATTACAAAATAGTCCTAAATGTTATGGAAACAAATGGAAAAATTTATCCAAAGGCCTTTAACAATTTTGACCAACATCAATCAACCAAGAAAAAAAAATTTTCAACATGGCTACGTGAATAATCAAAATATATCCTAATTTCTACCAAGCTCACATCATCATCAACATAAGTACAGTCATGAAATTTGTACCTACATACTTTATCAATGAATAATCTTGAAAATGCTAAGGAAAATAGCACAAATCATGTACATAATAAAATAACGTCATTTCCATAGACAAACATATATTTTCATGATAAAAATCAAATTATTGCCACTAAAAATCAAACATAACAATTAAATCAAGAAAATTGAACATAGCCTTCACACTTGGCCTTTCAACATGGATTAAAATCCATGAGCACAAGCATGATTTTGGCTCACTAAAAGGAAGAAAAATGAATGAAATAAACAAAAACTAAATTTTTTAAATGTTTCTACCTTAAAAGTATAGAAAACTTGATTTTTTATCTCAAGGAGGAAAAGGAAAAAAAATGTGTAAAAATATAAAAATGTAGAAAGGAAGAAAAAAGTAGAAAACTTAATTTTTTTTTACCTTAAAAGTGCAAAAATGATTTTGCTCACTAAAAAGAAGAAAAATGAATGAAATAAACAAAAACTAAAAATTTTTTAAATGTTTTTACTTCAAAAGTGTAAAAACCTTGATTTTTTCTTAAGTATTTTGGCTTTTTTTTTGCCTCGAAAACTTTTTTTTATGTGAAGCATGCTTTCCTTGTTTATAAGGGAAGGAATTTGGCCAAGGGAGAGATATATCCCCTTAGGTAAAAATTAATTTTTTTATTTTTATTATTAATTTATTTTTTTCCTTGATATTTGTAAATTAGAATAAGCATTCATTAAATTACCATGTACTATTAGCCTAGTCATCATGCATGACTTATCAACTTGATGATTCTTAAGATAAGATCACCTATTGATATAGTTATAATCAAACTAAATTGGTTAGAAAAAAAAATTAGAATCTAACTAAATTAGTTTCCATGGAACTAGCTTATGAAATTTCAAAATTAAAAATTAAAATTAATAAAATTAAAATTTCAAAATAAAATTAAAATTAAATTTTGGAAATGAAAGAGATAAAATCAAATAATGGAAAAATCTTGATTAGAAATCTCAAAATAGTACAATTTTACGAGAAAAAAATCTTATGGAAGAAAAAAATATATATGAAAAATCTAATAAAAAATGCACTAGAATTTCAAAAAACTTCAGCCAATGTAATGAAATATGTTAGAATATTTGATATTTAAACTCTGAAAAATTTTACAAAAAAAATTTATATATAAGGAAAGTTGATATTCGAGAATCGAGAAAATTCTAAAAATATGTTCAAATTAATAAAAATGAATTGAATTTAACACATTATTCAAAATATTAATTAATAAAAATAATGAAGATGAAATCCTGAAATCCAAAACAAATTTTATGGGAAAAAATTCATAAAAATAACACTCTCAATATTGTGAAAAATTCAAATTTATTAAATAAATTCGATAGTTTGACACCTCATAGTATAAAATGCTAATATAGATTTTTTCTTGAATATTTTATTTTTTTTAAAGTAACTATTGGTTAACTACCACACAAGTATCAGTAAAAATATACGACCATCAACTCTCAAAAGTTCACAAAAAAATTTTGAAAATTTTCTAAAAATTACAAATTTAACTGTAATATCATCTGTAAAAATAAATTTTAAAATTTATTTTAAAAAATTTAAAAACTAATTTTTTCTTAAATATTTATCTTTTTTATCCAAGATTTATTTTTTTTCTCTCGAAACTGCACTCTTTCTGTCACCCGTATGCGCGGTCATTTAGGTATGACTAAATAGGTCTTAAAAATGCCTAGTCCACCTGGAGGAAGTTGACCTCTACTATGGCAATCGCTAGTTTCTTAGTCTTGGATGTTTAGGATTATAAAAAAAATAGGGCCAGACAAAATAGGTGTCTACATTGTGGAAATGCTCTCATGTGCCAATATTGTAAGTGAACCTTAGACTTGTGACACTAGTCATCTCATATAAGGAGTGTCATGCTTTGATTCCATCACGAACAGGTCTACAATAGATGAATGCTTATGGTAGGGTGGTTTTGAATATAGCATGAATCATATGGTAGGTGAATGAGTGATCCAAAGAAGGTTCATCACTCCAAGTGATATGAGGGGACGTACCTCAGATGTACCTAGCACGTGTTAACTCAAAGTCCTTAGACAAGGTAATATTAATTAAAAAGTTAACACATAGAGGTTCTATACTAATATAGAATAGGCTGAGAATAGACACTGAACCATTCTCTTACTAATTCTGAGATATATGATGAAAGGATATTTATTACACTAAGTACTGAATGTTGAAGGGTTTGTCAAAACCATATTGACACTTCCTACATGTTGGGTGGCCATAATGTATTGCTAGATACCAATCTTGGTCTATGAACATAAAATATTCTCAACTAGGCTATTTTATATTTATTGTTATTAAGATGGGGGCCTAATAGGTTACATACATAACAATGATTAGTAGAAATTAAATTGAGACTGAGTTTATATGTATAATACAAGTAATGGTTACTTAGGCCTAATTTGATTAAGTTTAAATAGGCTACGGGCAAATTTGTAATCTTTTAAAAATTAAAATTTTAAACCTAAGCTGTATAAATCCTAGTTAGCCATCCCTTATAGCTGAATAGAGGCTTTAGAAATCAACCAAGGGAGACCAAAATAGGGTTGGGCGACATCTGCCTAGAATCCCTATAGAAGATTATGCCAACTCATTTACAATAGGAGGAAAATTAGTTTCTTTTTCATTTTGATTATTAAATCAGGGTCTTCTAAGTGCAAGGGAAGGTTTAGTGAAACCTAAGCTGTTAGCATGGCTCCTACAACAAAGTCTCTTCCTTGTTGAAGGTTTTTTGGGTCATCTTTATGGATGACCGTTACAGGCTGGATGCTTGGACAGCTTTGGTTTATGAAAATTAGGCTCGGTGGTTTTGATAATTGAGTCATGGAATTATTGAAAGACTTCTCAAGATTGAGTATGTTTGAATCTCGAATACTTTTTTAGGTTATCAAAAAGACAAATCAAAATCTTGCAAGATCACCCTGTTTAGGGGGTCTTGGATTAGTGTTTTTAATATGTTTCCATTAGCATGGTTATATCTTATTTATAAAATTCCTGTAATCTAATTACTTGCCGCCCTGAAACTTCCTACAAGTGATATCTTAAGCCTCCTTGCATTGATTTGATTAATCTTCTATTTTAGTTGTTACTTATTAAAGATTTTGTTGCTTTGATGCTATCTTGAATTGTTCTTGAATTTAAAAATCAAAGAAAATTCTTTCTTTTGTTTTTTAAATTTCTAGCAAGCTAATTCATGTTTATTATTCAATTTTAATTAGTTAAAATATGATTTTATTAAGTGAATTGATATTGGAGTCATCGGTTAATAATTTGGTGTTGATTAGCGCTGAGTTGGCTCCGTTTTGGTGTTTTGATGTGGCTAATCTTTTGGACAGCCATTGCTGCGATTTTTTCCTTGTTTTTCCATCTTGAAAGTGTCATAAAAAGTTCATATTACTTGCTGAAAAAATAAGGTTAAATCAAAGTTGAAAACATTTCGATTCTGAGCTAAAATAGGTATACTAGGTGTGCTTAAAGCTTATGACATCTTGTCTTCTTTCTTGGATCTTGGTGTGGCATCAATGGCAGCAAGGATTTGCTCTAAATTTGCTGTATTTTCAGTGGTTTAGTGGGACAAAGACAATAGCATTTGAATTGGAGTAAAATGGCTAAGATAGTCATGCATGAGATAAAGTCCTATTTGGACTAAGATTCCTCCAAGATTGCGCTAAACACAGTCCTGCTTGGAGTAGGACTCTTCCAATTTTAATTTTCTTAAGATTTAAAATTTGATATGATCAAGTTAAATTAAATTAAATTAAAATTATAAAAGAAATAAAAAATGTTAAAAGTTAGCATGGTTGGTGCTATGTACCTCCATAAGAGGTTGAATCTAATTAAAACTAGTACATATCATCAAACAACTAATTATCCAATTGAATTATTTTTCTTAAATTCTTTAAGATACAAATTGGATAATATAATAAACATGGGATCAAAATTCAATTAATTTAATTAATTGAAAATTATATTTAATTTAAATGATTAATCCTATTTTGAATAAGATTTATTCTAATATGATTATAATAAATGTTAATCATGCAAGAAAATTGTTTTCATAATTAAATTAAATATAGATAAATTATTTTAGCATAAAAAATTAGTAACTCAAATTTAAAACACATGCTTATCTATATATTCATAATTATTGTGAATGTATGGGATGATTATGGACTAGGCCCAATATGATTGTAGGGTTAATTGTTTATGAATGTTTAAATTTTTTTTTAAATAGGGTTTGAGAACCCTACCTTGTCTCTATTTTTCTCTGGGGTTGCAAAATTCTTTTCTTACCTAAATCCCCTCAATTGTAACTCGAGGTTTCTTTAATTTAGGATTAGCTAGGAAATGTTTTGCAACTTGAAGATAGAGATCCAAATGAAGACACCATAAAACCCAGGAGATTGCAAAAAGCTTTTGAAGACTTTGTATGTAATCACCTAGGAATTGACCAAGCAATTTTGTTTGATGGCTCAAGGAAATTACAATAGATAGTGGTCCATAAGCATCCTAGTGCATCCTAGTGGTATGCATAATAGTAGGCTTATTTTATGTGATATTATATATGCTATGCATGCAAATATGATAGGACCTTACCTAAAAGATGAAATGAACAAACAAAATCCCTCATACAATATTGAATCACGTGCTTCCCATGATAAACGCCTTCTATTTTTCATAACAATATAATTGAGTTTTGATCGAAGGTGATTTGTTGAGTCACTCAAGGTCCTTTTTGCTCGAATAGCATGAATTATGAGTAATGGGTCTCACGCAACTAATGTTGTATGGTTCGAATGTGTCACACTTGACCATATAATGTTAGAGGCGATGGCTAGGCAAAATGTATATGATGCATTTAAGCAAACAGTTGCAACCTAACTGATTTGGGCGTTGCATAGAAATGCAATTGGTAAGTTGTGATACATACCTATATAGGCTTGTTGTCATTTATTGAGTCGCTCAAGGTTGCAACATGTTAAAAGGGATCCCAGCCCACTAGAAATACCTTGAAGAGATTTTCGAATAATAGTAAGGGCTATTATTTTGAAAAATTAGTGGAAAGACCACTAAAGATTTAATACTTGTCATTATTGGTTTAATACATGAATAACTAATATATACTCATTTTATACTAAGTTGTTGATAATGGTTTTTATATTAACTGCATTGTGAGATATACTTGATGCCATTGGAACTTATATGTGAAATTGAGAAGTGTTTTCAATTAAAGGAAGGTAGCTGACCTTTATATGATTGAATTAAACTATATTACTATTAAAACTACCAATTAGATAATAGATTCAAGATGTGGATCTCACACACGTAATGACATAAGCTTGTTAAAGAATAGTAGACAATTAAGCTCTAATGAGGTAATTCTCCGAATAGGCAATGGATCAAAAGTTGAGGCCACTGCCATTGAAACTTGTACCTTATCATTACCTACAGGCAAAACCATGGAACTTAATGTCTTTGTGTTTCAGGATTGTCTAAAAACATTATTTAGATTCATACCTCACTGTGAATGATAATTTTGAATTTAGGATGAAAGGAAATAATTACACAATTATCCTAAATGAAATTATTTATGGATCAACCTCATTGTAGAATGGCTATATGTATTGGACCTAGATATGCCTTTACTCAATATGGATGTGAAGAAAGACAACATCTAGCATTGTAAACTTAGTCATATCAATGAGATTAGGATAGCCAAGTTATACAAACAAGGCTACATAGATCCATTTGATTATGAATTGTATGGGACATGTGAATGTTGTCTCCTTAGAAAAATGACCAAGACTCTATTCACCAATAAAAGTGAAAGGGCTCGAATTTATTAGGCCTAGTACATTTAGATGTATGTAGAGCAAGGAATACAAGGGCTCGAGATAGGTATTCTTACTTCATTACTTTTATCAATGATTATTCAAGGTATAGGTGTGTTTACTTAATGGAGTACGAGTCTAAAGCTTTTAAAAAGTTCAAAAAGTATAGGGCTAAAGTAGAGAAACAAACTAGTAAGAGTATTCTAACTCTTAGATTCGATTGAAGAAGACAATACTCAAGTCAAAAATTCTTGGATCATCTAAATAAGAATGGGATTTTGTCACAATAGACTCCATCTGGAACTCTATAACGTAACAGAATGTCTAAAAAGAGAAACTAAACTTTGTTAGACATGGTTCATTCCATGATGTCTAAGGTTGACCTTTTGATATCATTTTAGGGATATGCCTTAGAAACTACTACTCATCTTTTAAATAAGGTTTCATCTAAATTTGTTGATAAGACATCATATAAGATATAGGAAGGTAAAAGGCCAAATTTATCTCACATAAGGATTTACGGATACACTACTTATGTGAAGCGTACAATGACTTATAAACTTTGAGCAAGATCAGTTAAATGTAAGTTTGTGGGTATTCTAAAGAAACTACTGGATACTATTTTTATAATCTTAATGACCAAAAGGTGTTTGTCTCAATAACATGAAGACTTACTAGAAAAAGAGTTTCCACTAGAAGGTCCAATGGGAGTAAAATTGATCTTGAGGAAGTTCAAGAACCATAAATAAACATTCCTAGGGAAACTGAGCCAACAATTGAAGCATCAAATGCTTAACTTGAAGCTGAAGAGGCACAACTACTTCGTCAATCTAGTAGGATCAGGCAAGCTCTAGAGAGATACGAATTTCTTGTGGATTAAGATGACTTGCCTTATGATATTGAACATACCAATTTTGAGGAAGCAATGTCTGACATTGATTTTGATAAATGGCTTAGAGCCATTAGATCATAAATGGATACCATGGAAGTCAACCAAGTATAGACTTTGGTTAATCCACAAGAAAGAATAAAACCCATAGGGTGCAAGTAGGTCTTTAAGAGAAAGATTGACATAAATGGCAATGTAAAAACATATAAGGTTAAATTAGTGGCAAAAGGTTATAATCAAGTAGAAGGTATTAATTATGTGGAAACCTTTTCACCAGTTACCATGGTAAAATCCATTCAGATTATGCTTGCTATTACTACATATCATGATTATGAGTTATGGTAGATGGATATAAAAACTACATTCCTTAATGAGAATTTGCAAGATGAAGTGTACATAAAACAACCTGATGCTTTTACATCCAAGTTAAATTCAAATTAGGCATCTAGACTGAAAAAGTCCATTTATAGGCTAAAATAAGCTTTACGGAGTTGGAATATCATATTTGATGAAGCAATTAAAGAATTTGGCTTTATAAAGAATTTTAATGATCCATGTGTCTACCAGAAGATGAATAGAAAAGTTATTGTTTTCTTAGTGCTGTGTATTGACGACATATGGCTCATAGAAAATGACATACCAATGATGCAGGCCACTAAGCTCTAGTTGTCCAAACATCTACATGAAGGATTTAGGAGAAGCAACTTACATTCTGCTAATTAAGATCTATAGAGATAGATCAAACAGATTGCTTGGCTTATCAATCCACTTACATAGGTAAGTTGCTAAAGGAGTTTAGTATGAAAAACTCTAAGACAGGAAACCTACCTATGGTACATGGCATACATTACTCAAAAGTGTTGTGCCCTAAGACATTACATGGAAGGACATGTATAAAGGGGCTGAACTCTTTGCTAGAAGTTTTACTAATGCTAGCTTCCGATATAATTAGGTTGATAGTAAATCGAAAAGTGGTTTTGTATTTACCTTTATCGGTGTTATAGTTAGTTGGAAAAGTCCTAAACTTGAATAAACTATAAACTTAACAACTAAAGCCAAATACATTCTCACGTGTAAAGCCATGTTGGAGAAACTTTGGATGGATAAGTTCATTTGATGAACTTAATGTGGTTTCAAGCATTATTATTATTTTAGACACCTCATTCTATCTGGGACAGTTTCTGGCATCTTAGGGCTTAAGTGGAAGATGATAAAATCAAAAAATAAAAAATAAAACTAGGGGACAATTATCATGTGCCATGTCGCCAAGCACTATTAGGCGACACGGCGTTAGGTGAAAATTTTTTTTTGGGAAGGTCTGAACGCCTATAGGCTGTATTAAAGGAAAATATAAAAATGAGGTATCAAAGGCCACTTTTCATATTGTCACTGAAGTCATTCAGATGAGTACACAGATCAATTTCCCACTGTTTGTGACTAAGTTGAGAAAAATCAAGAAGCCACAGGTACGTGCAAGTTATATTGGTGTACAAGTATTGACATGAGGCTTTATGTCACCAAAAACTTGAATTTTCACATGTAGTATCGACACTAGAAGGTTTGGCATCGATACTTAGCATGTTTGTATCGATACAGACCTTGATAATAGCTAAAGTTGTGATTTTTAGCAAAGTGTATCAATACACAAGCATGAGTATCGATACAAATCCATAGAGTATCGATACAGGCCTTTAAGTCTCGAGATTGGAAACATTTTTTGCTCTTAGTATCGATGCATAGCTTATTATATCGATACTCATAGGTACAAAGTACATTGTATATCGATACAACATGTTTTGTATTGATACACCAAGGCATTTTTGCCTAGTATGACCCATTTTTCAACCTTCAAAAACCTAACTTAAACAATAAATCATTGGAAACCTTAACTATGGGCATATGATTGGATTCAAATAAATTTTTAGAGCCTAAACAATTAGTGACAAAGGTCACTTTCATAAGATATATGATTGTAAGAGGGTATGGTAGCTATATCTCTAGTTATAGGCTGTTACAACCTTTCTGCCTTGTTACTCAATATAGCAGAACCAATAGGAAAAAAATTAGCTAAGCATGGTAGTTGGAGATATCCCTTGGTGCAGGAGGGAAAGATAAAAATGCCCTTGCTTTGTCTCCTAAAGGCATTGGCTAAACATTGAATAAAAGAGACTCTCAGCTATCTTAAAGAAAAAGAAACCTTCAGCCATTTTCAAAAGCTTTCCAGCAATCTCAAAAGACTCCATCTATTCCCAAAAGTCCTCCAGCAACTCCAGTTCCAAAAACTCACCAAAAACACTATTCTATGCCTTTCACACTCAGCCAATCTTTATTCCCATAGCTCCCTAAAACCACCACCAGAACACCTTTGAAAACTCAACTTTTCACGCACTTTCATCCTCAAAACACCCTGTCAGCAACCATATTGCCAGCAAGCTTCTTCTTTTCACCCTTTTCTTGCTAAATAATAGCAAAAAGAGGGAAAAAAAACATTTTTTAAACTCACTACTTTAAAAAATGGAGGAAAGTTTAAGCTTTTTCTAGTATATTTTCTACCTTGTTCCATAAGTTTTCTATTTTGATCATCCATTTCATTTTAGTGAGCCCTTCATGTCGCCATGACCCGGCCAAGCCTCTCATGCATCATTGTTGCCTTGGTTGTGGTAGTCTTAGGATCTTGATGACCCTCTTGACACTTTGATGCTGTTTAGATGTATAAACTCACCATACTTGATTTTTATCATTGCACAACCTCTATTCATGCATCTTTTGCCATGTTCCTTCTATATTCATATATCCATCACATATTTAAATGGGTCATATCAATATCTCTTATGTATCTTCATATATTTTCTTATGTTTTAAGCAGTCTCATGAAATAAAAATGTTGTTTTGACAACTCTGGCATCTATTCTTTTATTTAAACATGTTCATATCATATTCATGCACCATATTTGTCATCTTCTTGCACTTTTGTCACCCATTTTCATGTCAAAATGTCATCTTTGTATGTCTGCATATTTAATCCATGTTTATTTTTGTATGTGCTGTATTTTGTTCATGATCTCTCCATTAAAATGCTTGCTTGTTTCTTAAAACTTAATTTTTAGAAAAATCCCTAAGTTAAGTTCATGCTACCTCCAATAGATGAAGAATATCATGGACTTAATGTTTTCATAAAATTGGTCTTTCAATCTTGGGGGTAGATCAACATTTCAGCTTTAGATTCATGGTGAAATAAGTTCATTTTTCAAAACAAAAGAGATCTTTTATAGTATTAAACCTTGATCTTGAGTCCCGTGTTCCCTTTAGTGACACGATCAATGGGTTGTTATATCATCCCAAACTACTTCAAGATTATGGAATGAACTTGTAAAGCCCATGTTACTTTCTATCATGGATGTTCGGACATCTTAGACTCGAGTCTATCTTCGAAAAAAATTAGAATATCAAATAATCCCCTTGTTTTTGCTCTGGCAGCACCGTAGTTTGGATTTGAAAAATCACTTTTGAACCATAAAATGTTTTCTCAGATTTTTCTTATATTTTCCCCTAAGGGGCATCGAATTGCCTATCTAAAGTGTCTTATTTGCCCTCAGATCATCCCGAATGAGGGAGTTATGATTTTTTAAACCTTTACTATTTGGAATCCTTAGAATCAGCGTGCAATATTCTATTTAAGCCATTTCGGTCCACCAAATGATTTTTATGAAATTTTTAAATATTTTTCTTAAAAAGTTAGCAAAATTCCCTTTCCGAAAAGGTATTGTCCATGATCTAATGATTTAGAACAAGCTTGGAATGATATTTCAGAGTCCATCATGCCTTTTTCCTTATACATATTGCCAGTGTCAAGACAGACTTAATTTCAAAAATTAATTCTACCTAGACAATGATTTTCTGGGATTTTTGGAATATTTTTACATTAAACCTTATCAAGTTACCTTTCCAATGGTACCTCATTTACCCTCAAAAGCCTTCGGATGCACCCGAACAAATTCAGGAATGGAGATGACACGATGTTATCTCCTATTTTCAATTAATTTCTAAATCTCTTTTTATTGAGATGTTTGAATGTCTCAAAATGCATTCGGTTGGTTCCCCTACAACGCCAGCCCCTTTTGACTCGAGTGAAGGCTAAAAATATGAAAATATAAAAAAAGATTCCATATTAAAATTTTCACTAGTAGAGATACTCCAACTCCATTGCTCCGAGGGGACACTGCAACCTCGTTTTTAATCAAAAATCTAAATTTTCTCTTTATTCCTAAATATTTTCCTAACTTTATCTTGAGGATACTTTAACCCTATTTTTAATTAAAGATTCAAATTTTCTCTTTATTCCTAAATATTTTCCTAACTCTATCTTTGGGGATTCCCCAACTCTACCCCTTCGAGGGGATTTTCTAACCCCACTTTGCCTCGAAAAACCTAAAATTTTCTCTCTTTCGGGTGCTTTAAACTGCTTTGATTAAAATCATATTTGTCCTTCAAATCACCATCAAATCCAGATCTATCTTTAAAATTGTCATCTCAGTTGTTCTTTCATAATTAAAGGTAATTATGAGATACATTTTGATCGTCCATCCTCTTTCATGTTCTTTTGTTTGTGATTGCTTATTTATGATATCATTATATTTCTCCTTTTCCGTCTTATTAACACGTTTCTTTTTGTAATGATTATCATTCATTCATGTTTAAAATTTGTTTTTTTTTCCAATAAAATTTATGAGGTAATATTTCTTGTTGGTATCTTTCCAATGCCTAAAATGAAACATCCAACTTTTTAAATCCGATCTGGACATTATTTTCACAAAAATCCTTATGTTCCTCACATCTCTGAGGTGCATAAGTAATCTAATTTTCTTTAAAAACCCAAATTAGTATTTTCCACCAAAATTTCATGCATTTAAGAGGATTATATCTAAAAAAAGACTAAATGGAACCGATTTAACCGAGACTAAAGTGAGACATAGTTAGTAGGTACTGATTTTTGGCATCGTGGGGATGCTAATCCTTCCTTGCGCGTAACTAACTTTCGAACCCAACCACGAACCTCTGAGTTTGATAGACCTTGTGTAGACACCTTATTTTCTCTGAGCTAATTTTTAGCAATCTGGAGCATAAACGTGAGAAGGGGCGATGATTGCCGAGCGACAACTATTTTGAAGAGGTTAAGAAGGCCTATGGATCATATCAAAGGTAAATGCAAAGATGTGGCATCAATGGACGTAGTTCAAGGTATTCGGGGACAAAAGATATGAGAAAATTCATAATTTTGCTTGAATGTATCAATACATGATTTTCATGTATCGATACAATGCTCCAACATACCAAAAATTTGAAATGTCCCCATTTGTATTGATACAACATGTAAATATATTGATACATAAGCTTATGTATCAATACAGGAGCTCATGTATCGATACTAGGCCATGCCAAGACCAAAACGTGCATTCTATAAAGAAATGTATGGATACATATCAACATGTATCGATACAATGGTTCATAGTATCGATACAATGATCATTGTATCAGTACAATGTTCATTGGATAGATGCACTCAAGGTTTTTGGACCAGATATATCGATACATTCTATAAAGTAATACATACAGGCCATTTTCCATAATTTAGGTATTTTTGACTCGTCCACCATTGATCCCAAACTCGATGTTAACTCGTTTCTTTACATCCAAAAAGATTAAAACCTATATAAGATTACAAATTTAGAGTTTTGAATTAATCAAAACATTTTTTTGAAGTCTAAACTCGATCACAAAGGTTAATGTCATATGATCACCCTACTCCTCCCTAGTTTGTTGACCAAGATTACCATCGCCACCCTCTTTGCTGGAAAATCATTTCAGCATTTAAACCACCCGTCATATGTCCATCACATTGGCAGCAAGTTGTTCCCTACAGCCACTTTATAGCCATCAAGTTGACATCACTTTGTACCCCTTGAGAAATAACCAAAAACACCTCTAATTTAGGTCCGAAATGCTGATATAAATAGACCACTTATATCTCAGTTGAAGGAGGTTAGATTCTAACGTATTTTCAACTTCCAAAACACATTCCTACATCAAGAAAACCAAAATCCTGTAGCTCTTCACTCATCACCCAAAAGTAGCCTTAAAACACTCATTCCCAACCATTACACATTCTAAAAATCACCTTCATCCATGCTAAAACCAAAACCTCATTGTTTCTCTCTTTTTCTTGCTTATTAACAACAAAGAAAAGAGGAAAATTCAAACCCATCTCTGCTACTCCAACTATTTGGACAAAATTAAAGTCTTGTTTGTATAACTTCCTACTTTATCACTTTCATTTTCTATTTTTTGGCACCTTCATTTTAGTGAGCTCTCCATGTTTCCATCATCCTCTTAGGATTATCATGCATTATTATGGTTTTTGGCTGTGGTAGTTTAGGATTTGGATACCTTAATGCCTCTTTGATGTGCAAAATGCCTCATTTTATCCTCACTATCTTTTGACAGCTATTGTTCGTGCATTGTATGCCACATCCATGCATCTTGTTATGATTAATCCATGTATGAATCCTTAGCCTAGCATATTTCAAGCATGCTTATATGTTAGCTTTCATTTTGTCATCAATCATTATCATTTTCAACATATTTCACTCCATGAAACGTATGCATAGCATTTTCTATGTCAAGAACATTGGTTAAGTTTGCATCCCCATTTATGTTTATGCCATCCCCCTTGTATGTTCATTATCTTCTCTTGGTCTACATGCATGTTTGATGGCTATAAAAAATTAATTTTCAAAACCTCCCCAAGCCAAGCATGTTAACCTCAATCAGTAAGGATTAGCATGAACTTAGCATTTTCCTTAAAGTTAGCAAAATATCTTAGGGAAAATTAAGTTTTCTAGATTTGGAATCATGGTTAAACGAGCTCAAATCTTCTGATTTTGCAACGAAAATGGCCTTCCGCTTGTTCCCGAAATGTTTGTGCCTTATTTGTGAGTCAAAACCTTGAGTGATATGATCAACAGGCTATTTCATCATCCCAAAATACTCTGGGCTGTGCAAATGAGTTCGTGATGCTCATGCCACTCTTTCCCTTTAGTCATGGACGTTCAAATGTCAATGACCCGAGTTTGGACCCAAAAACACAAAGAAAATAAAAAATATCCCTTGCTTTACTTTGTCCCTTATTGGTAGCATCACTGTTACAAATTGAAAAATCATTTTAAAATCCTAAACAATTTTTTATGAATTTTATAATATTTTTCTCTGAAAGTGTGCCAAAATATCTTTAAAACGAGGTCTTGTTCTCCCTTGGATCAGTCCGGATGAAAGACTTATGATTTTTCAAACCTAGACTGTCCGAAATCCCAAGAATTAACAAAGTGCATTTTGATTGGACCTTTAGGCCCACTAAACAATTTTTCCAAATCCATCCAGCATTTTTCCTAAAACGTTCATGAAATTCCCTTTTTCGAAAGGTATTATTTACAATTTTTTGATACCAAACGAGTCTGAAATGATTTTTTGAATTTTGACACACCTTATCCCTCGTATGCTCTGCCAGTAGCGAAATTAATCCAAACTTGAAAATTTATTCCCCTAGAAAGTGACTTTTTGTGATATTGAAAATATTTTTAGATTGACCGTCATCTAGTTACCTTTCTAATTGTATCTTGTCCACCCTTTAAAGCCTTCAAACCAATTTAGAATAAATTTGGAAAGTAGGATCGTGCGATGCTATCCCCTATTCTTGGTCATGGTCAAAATTAAGTTGTTTTCTCGAATTTTATCTCGAGACATTCAAATGTCTCCGTATCACCCCGATCAGACTCGAGAACATGCTTCGATCTCCCATAAGCTTATATCAAGGCACGAACATATTTTACATCTTTACCATCCTCATTCACAATAATTTTTTTTGCCAAAAGTCGTCAGAATGCTCACTCATTTTCTAAATCGCAAAGTTTTGTCAACTTAATTTTTCCAATGATCTAAAAAAATCTTCTTTTCTCAAATTATTTTTCATCCACAGGGATACTCTAACCCTGACTTTCTAAAGGGATGCTCCAACCTTATTTTTCAAAATTGTCAACCTTTAAAAAAATCTTCCTTTATCAAAATTATTCGTCATCCATGGGCATACTTCAACCCCATCTTTTCAAGAGGATACTCCAACCTTGTCTTTCAACTACAATTAAATTTTTTCTCCTTCTTGAACTTCCCTGAATATTTCAAACAAACCTCATTTAATCAAGAAACCCAGATGCATCTCAAAAATTATCGATTCGGTTATTACCAAATAATCAATGCCAATTGCGAGATAAATTCCAATAGTCCATCTCTTTTCTTTATCATTGCATTGAATGATCCATGTTATGTTACTTCATTTATTACTTTACTAACATGATTTCTTTGTGATGATTATTTGCATTCATGTTTTCCAATAATTTCAAATAAAACTAATGGCAGTATCCCATGTGGGTATCTCTCTAGTGCCTAAAGTGGAATATTCTATTTTTCAGAGTAAAATCCAAATGTCATTTTTATTGAAAATCTCTATATTCCCTATCTCTCCGGGGTGTATATGAGATTAAATCTTGTTCGTTAAAACCTAGATTTGTATTTTTATAAGATTCATGCATTAAAGAAGGTTATATCAAAATAGTGACAAGGTAAGATCGAAAGAATTAAAACTGAGATAAGATATAGCTAGTATGGTACTGATTTCGAGAGTCGCAAAGAAGTTTGTACCTCATCATGCGTAACTGACTCCTGAACTCAAACAACAAATCTTTATACTACGTAGACCATGGGATCAATATTTTAAGTTTCGTAACTCAAAACATAGGTTTCAATAGGCATCCGGTCATGCCTAGCCTAAAATGATTGGTGGTAACTCCAAACATTGGCCATTTTATGATAGTCATTCGAGACTAATAAGATAAGCGATTCGTCTTATGGTCCCCCTCACTATGTCATAAGTCGAGAATCTATACTTTCTCATTCTTATCACATCGCGAAGGAAAAGTCTCAATCAAGAAGACATTCCCAAGTCAGAAAAATATTTTAAGTCGTATGCACCCATGGATCCGTAAGGATCCACCTCGAGGTACGTTGCGACACCTTAAAATTGATATTTTGAGTTTCATAACTTGGAATATTATTTTCAATAGGCATCCAATTCTGCCTAGCTCAAAATGATCAGTATGACTCCAAGTTTATAGCCATTTCGTGGTAGCCATTCAGACTAATTGGATGAGCGATTTGTCCGACGGTCTTTTTCCTTTTTTTCCCATTATTATGCCTAATCCAAATCCCGATCATGGGATAACTCAAGGGCTTAACTATAACCAACCATCATTTATTTTTAAGTCAAGCACGCCATGCCCTTTGAATCATCTAAAGTTTTAAAGGCGAGGAACGTGGCGACAATTGTGATAACAATGTAGCCATGTGCAAGCTAAGGAACCAAGGTCTAATCACAAATCCAAGCATGTGTTATGGTGGTATCACGTCATCAGAGATATTATAGAGAAACATGACATTAGTATGGAATGTGTACCCACTGAAGAAAACTTAGCTAAGCTTTTCACTAAAGTTCTATCCCAGCAAAAACATGATCATCGTATGGAAGGTATGGGACTTAGACATATCAGTCATTGGCTTTAGTGCAAGTGGGAGATTATTAGTTTAAGCCTTGCAAGCCAATCGTTGTGGCTTTTAAGGCATTTATCGTTTAGTGATTTGATGTAGTCAAACATTATATTTATTTAATGTTATAAAGGTATTTCATTCTTTATATGAATTAATTGTATAATTGTTATAAATATCCTATGTAGATAAAGCTCGTGAAACACATTAGCCTTGCAAAGGAATTGTAAAGAGTTACAATTTTGAGATCCTATGCATCAAAGTCATGTTTCTAAAAACCTTCTTGATCATTACATTGTCAGGACAAGGCATAAAAACTGGTATATATAAGCCTTCATGCATAGGATGCATGCAACTGATCTCATAAGTTGAAGTATAGAGGTATTTGGCGACATTAAATAGGTGCTTGTTATGGTAACAAGTTCATCGAAAATGACTCGCTATGAGAGTTCCATTTGATATTTCACTCAAGTGTCTATGAAAATACTCTTATTTGTCAGTAGTTAAGGGATCCTTAGACTTATGACACCAGGTCATCTCGTATGAGAGCTGTCATGCTTTGATTCCATCATAAACAGGTTCAAAATAAATGGATGCTTATGTTAGAATGGTTTTGGGTATAGCATGAATTATATGATAGGTGAATGAGTGGTCGAGAAAGGATTCATCACCCCAAGTGATATGAGGAGACATGTCTCACATGTACTTGGCCTGTGTTAACCTAAAGTCCTTGGCCAAGGCAAAATTAATTATAGACTTAACACATAGGGGTTGCATGCTAATATAAAATGAGCTAAGAGTAGACATTGAACCATGCTCTTTCTACTTTCGAGATATATGATGAAAAATATTTATTACATTGAGAAACTTAACACTAAAGGGCTTGTCAAAACCATCTTAACACTCCGTACATGTCGGGTGGCCATGATGCATTGCTAGATGCCAATCTTGGTCTATAAATATAAAATATTCTTAATTAGGCTATTTTATATTTTGCTAATATGATGAGGGCCTAATAGATCACACTCATAAGGGTGATTAGTAGAAATTAAATTGAGATTGGGTTTATATGTCTAATACACGTAATGATTACTTAAGCCTAATTTGAATGAGTTCATATGGGCCAAAGGCAAAATTGTAGTTTTTGAAAAATTAAATTTTTAAACCCTAGATATATTTCCTTACGATTGTTGTCCTATATAGTTGATTTTGCACTTGAAAAATCGACCAAGAAAGCTTAGAAAACCTAGTTGGCATGTTTTCCCTAAAACACTAAAGAGATTGCACAATCTTGGGTTTCTTGGAAGAAAAATTGTTTTCTTCTTGGCTCTTTGATATTGAATCAGGATCTTTTAAGTGCAAGGGAGGATTTATTAAAATCTAAGCTGTTAGCATGGCTCTGGGCAACAAAGTTTTTTCCTTGTTGAAGGTTTTTTGGGTTATCTATGTGGATAACCATTAGAGGCTGAATGCTTGGATAGCCTTGGTTTACGACAACCGAGCTCAGTGTTTTTGATAATTAAATGATCGAATTGCTAAAAATCTTTTCAAGATTGAGGTATGTTTGAATCTTGAATAGATCTTTAGGTTTCTTGATCTTAAAGATTAGTCAGGATCATGTAAGATGATCATGTTTAGAGAGTCTCAGATTATCTATATTGTTATATTTACACTGCCATGTTTATATGATATTTATAAAATTTTTGTAATCTGATTTCTTGCCATCCCAAAACTTCCTGAAATGATTTCTAACAGATCTATGTTTTAAAATTGCTATCCAATAACACATGCATCTATTCCTAAGAACCTGAGGATATCTAGGTTTTTTTTATTTAATTTCATTGTGTATGTTTAATTCTAATTAAATTTTTACGCCTACATCGATATGCATAAGCCCGAGATTCCCTTTCATACCTGTCTTCCCTTTTAAAATTAATAATCCATGAAGTAAAAGTATAATGATTCATTGGAAATGAATAAGACTAATAAATTATAATGCTTTTATTACTTGAAGTAAAGCCCTTAACCATAATTATTTTGTCTAATCTTTTTTTCCATTTACAATGAGTAAAAACTAATACAATTGATTAGAAATGCTTCAACAGAATAAGTCACTAACATGTATGTATAGCAATGCAATATATACATAGCATAAATATATGTATATTTGGCAAAACTGTATGTATATTTTTATATATGTGATAAGTTGCACGTAATGTATGCTAAAACGCAAATCTATCCTATAGGTGCAATAAAAGGATCAGCACTTGTCCTAAGAAAGGTATGCCAAAATGTAACACTAAATCTCAATTAGTCTTACCCCATTGATAACTAGTCAGCAACTATCAATATCCTGATAAATTCTATAGCTATGTACATTTTTGTATTGTGGCAAATTCAACCCTATGCCTTTATCAATTACTTTTCAAATCGTTCAAAACTAATGTATAAAACAACTTTACTATGAAATATTTTAAAAAAATAAGGCCATTTATATGTACATAAAAGTATAACAATTTGTATATTTAGCTATGATAAATGTATATTCAACAAAATTATATGTATATTTTCAAAATTTCTTCCGAACATCTTTCTTTCCAAAACTTAATGATGAAATACATTGTTTACTTATGCATTTTGGCAATAGTTGCCCCTAAATAGAAATCTCTTTATTAATACAAAATCAAACAACATAATTAAACTAGAATGTTTAAACAATTACTCATAAACTTAAAATGTCTGCATTACTTTATGCAAACAAATTTAACTGCATTCAACTCTCTATAACATCTCTTTATTTGTTAGTAGGTTCTAACTTTTGATAGAAGTATATAATATGAAGCTAAACTCTATGTGATCCCTACAAAATCATAATAATCCTAAATCATTAAAACCAAATCTAACAACTTCAGAAACAACTACAAATACCCAATAAAAAATAACAAATTAACTACAAAAAAATTTAATTAATACCCAAATTACTTAATGCAAAAAAATAATTAAAACAAAGATTATTTGCTTGATTTAATGGATAAGTAGAGAGAGAAATAAACTTCGAAAAAATGAAATTGAGAAAATGGGAAAAATAAGGGAGGGAATAATGACCAAGAGAAAAGAAAATAGAGAGATTCCAATTCATAAGAAAGAAAAAGGAAGAATTTTTATTTAAGGATAATATTATCTTTTTATTTACTTTCTTAATAATATATTCCTTTTTTATTTCCTTCTTTTTCAAATAATTGTTGGCTTTTAGAGTTTTAATAATAAATCTAAATAAAAGCATGTTTTTCATATTCTCCCAAAATTTTTTTGAATGCTACACTGTGTACTTATATTGTTGCACTTAGGTTAAGAAAAATAAAAATCAAGAGAAAGCCCATAACACAATTTTCTATTTTCTTTTTTTAGGGAGAAAAGGAGGAAGATAAGGAAAGAAAATGAGGCAAAAAGAGAAATGCAAGAAAAGGAGGAAGAACAGGAAATAGAGAAGAAAGAAGGAGGAGAAAGAAAAAAATTTGCATTTGTTTTTGTGTCTAGGGTTCATGTTATTTTTTTCATATAAAATATTATTATAAAATTTATTTGTGTGTCTGTTTTCATATGAACCAAAAATTATGTTTATGTTATTTTGTGTTGTATCTGTTTAAATTTTTATGTTTTATTTTTGTTGTATCTTAAATCATTCTATATTTTGCATAGAATGTTATAACTATTCAATTTTAGTTGTAAATTTATTAAAATAAAAAATTATTTAAATAATTTGTTATAGTTTTCAATTAAGAGAAAAGTTTTATTTTCTTTAAACGTTGATTGGTAGCCTGCATTTTTCCTAACTAGTGAATTGAATATCTGTATCTGATTTGTTTTTTATTTATTTTTTAATTTTTTAAATGATGTATTTAAACGGGTTGTCCTATATGTTTATGATTTTGTCAATTTAAAATTTGTACTTAACCCACTTGAAGAAAAAAACTAAGAGTTTATTTTATTCTATTTTATTTTTAAATAATATTTTAAAAATGATTTAGGACTTGTACTTGATTTGCTAGATTTTTTTTTATTTTTAAATGATATATTGGAAAGATTTCTGTCTACATGTTTACACGCCGACAACTTATTATCATTATCCGATAACGAAAAATAATTTTTTTTATTTTTGTTTATTTTTAAATGATATTTTTAAAGTAATTGATCCGCATATTAATTCGCAAGCTAATTTAATATTTATATCTAACCCTGAATAGTTATTATAAATTTAATTTTCATAATTAAATTTAAAAATAAAAAATTCAAAAAATAAATACAAGTTAATAAATTTTAATTTTTATAATTAATTAAAAATTTATAAAAAAATAAAAATCCCCAAGGTAAGTGGGGTTAAATGCTAGTACTTTTATTACAAATTGATGTTCTCCTAGGTAATGTATAAAAATTAAATTTAAATTTTCACAAGTGCATGACTATTTGTACAATATTTATTTTTAATAAATCTTTTATTCCTTGAACTAGTCTATTATTCACGCGATGCACGAATTAATTTTATTTATTTATTTTTTTTATACACATATATAAATACATAATCTTTTACACTTTCAAGATATAATATTAAAAAGATTAATACTTCTGATAAAAGTTTAACAAAATTATAAACAATGCTATTGAGTTAGAAAGAAATAAAATAACTTAAAAGGAACAAAATCTTGATATAGTGGTTAAACAAACAATTAAAACAACGAAATCAACTTTGAGAAAAAGAAAATTATGTTAAAAACTTGATCTAATAACATGTAAATCATGCAAATGGTTGTAATGAAAAAATATCAAATTTGAGATTTTAACCAAATTCACCTATTTTGAATAATATACATAATTGCATAGATCATCTAGTGTTTTGATGTAAAACGTTTAGAATTAAACATTTTAATAAATAAAATATGCCATCAAATAATTTATAATAAAAATTTAGCACAAAATAAATGCTATCTAGATAAATATTAAGTAATTTTAATAAACAAAAAAATTTTTCAATTATTTGAAAATTATCTCTTGATGCTTAAACCATCTAAATAACCTGATAAAACAAAGAATAAGCCAATATACTTTGAATGAAAATTTGATTACAAAATGGATGAAAAATGTTTGAAAAAATTGAAACAAGATGAAGAAATTCTCTCATTCGTGTAAATTTTTTCTTTATTTAGTTATGTGAAAATTAAGATGATACACATATCTTATTTATAAGCTTCCATAGAATTTAAAAAAAAAAATTAAATTTACTTCTTATCCATAATATTAGATAAAATTTAAAAAATTGAGTTTAAATATTGAATAAAGATAAAATGAATTAAACCTAAAATTAAGGATTAACCAAAAATAAGAATAGTCCATATGAAGATCATTATTAAATTTTTGTGAGGTATAAAAGTAAACTATTATTAATTATTGTAATTTTCAAGTTAAAATCTTGTTTTAAATTTTGAAATATAAATCTTAATAGATTTGGTAATTTTTAAAAAACATATAAATAAACATTTTGATAATTCTTTAAAAATTTATATTTTAATAGAAAAAGATTTTACTTTAATTTAAAATATAATATATTTAAAGAGTAAGTGATTAGATTTTCTTTTATAAGGATAAACAGATAAAATTTGTTAAGTCTATAAATTGAAAATTTTGAATAATATATAATTTATTTATACTTATCCTATGTGTCACTAAAGAGAGGTGTCCACATTTATATCAACAACATTTACACCGTTAACATGTGCCCTATTATATTATATTTATTAGAAAATTATAGTGAAATACCTTATAGTATGGGTCATATGCAGATTGAAATCCTGTGGTTTTAACTTTGACACTTTGGGATCTCATGATTTATGTTATGTGCAGAATTAAGTACTATGCTACTTTTCCATCTATTTCTGTTATAATTTCCGCTAATCAATTCTATAATGTAAATAAAATTAATTAAGTGACATAAAATTAATCTAATAGTAATTTTAAAATTAACTTGCAACCTCACTCTAACTCTTTTCTCACTTAGACTCATTGCTCCCCCTTCTTTCTCTCCCTCCATGAGAGTATAACTAAGTGAAATACCCAAAAATCAGCTCTTTTTTGTCATGTCTTTTCAATCTTGATTCTTGTATTACAAGCATTTTTTTTAAAAAAAAAGGATATCAGTTGCATTGATCTTACACTCTCTCTCCCAACAATTTTTAGTCATTTGTATTATTTTTATTTCACTCTAATCATAAAATAGTTGAATATGCTTTCTATCTTTTTTTCAGCCAAAATTTTCTTTGTTAATTGTTTTTGAGAAGACATTATTTTTTTTTAAGAAAAATCGAAAAAAGTTATCTTATTAATGAGGCTACGAGTTAATAGTTGTGTCATCTCTTTTTCTAAATACTGATCTGAGAGTTATTTGAATGAATAAAAGAACTTAGAAGGGTAATTAATTATGAAGCAGATGCTTAATCTAAACAACAAAAGAATTAAATTTTACTAGGTAATAAGATTTAAATTTTTATAAATGTTATAAGAAATTTAAAAGAAAAAAAAAAGTGAGAAGGCATATAAGTATAGTTGTGTAGGGGTTTGCTTGGTTAATTATAAAATTTTTATTTTTATATAATAAAATTATATCTTTATATTATTTTATTAATTTTATTTTATAATATAAAATCATTTGATAAAAAATATAATAAAAATAAATAAAAAATAAAATATTTAACTCTACTTATAACATAAATTATAATATCTTAAAATACTAAAATTGAAATAATAAAAATCTGTTATGCACATTACCTATGCCATAGAATAGTTTAGCAGAATTTCTCATATATATTTATACATGATAGGCTTGAAAGTTAAAAGTATGATGACACGAAATCTTAAAAAATAATAGGGATGACAGCTCACCTCCCAGTGACATTAGACTTACCAATCGAAAGACGCTTTTCAAGGAAGCTTTGGACAGCTCCTCATGGGCATGGCGGTGCTACTCCAGCCCTTCAATCAATCAGCCTAAGCTTTAAAAAAAGGAACTTCATTTTTTTTCTCCTTCTATAGTAAATATTATTTAATCACCCAAATCCTCTCTGCCAGATTCCTTAATCAATTAATTTAATTTAATGAGCTTTATTAGTTAGTATGCTATAAAGGCAAGAAAAGAAAAGGAAATCTCAAATTTGATGGTAAATTGATCCTTTGCTTCGTCTCTCAGTCTCTGCTTTTTAGGGTTTATCACTTGTTCCTCAGCTTCCTTTACATCGTCTCCGTCCCTACAGGTACCTCGTGGTTCGGGTTCCTTAAATGAGATTTGTTCTTTTTTTTTCTGCTTTTTTATTTCTAGAATTTATACTTCTGTTTAGAAAGCTATATAAGATTGAAAGTAATTGAGATCTGAAGCTGCTTGAGGGCAGAAATTGCTAAACTCCTGTAGTAAAGTATAACAGAACAGAGTAGAACATAAGAGTAGATCCAAGGTTTTGCCTTTTAATTATTAATTTTACTTTGTTTCCTCTGATTTTGTTATTTGTCCTTTAGTATTAGTATTAGTATTAGTATTCTCACCCCAAATGGTCGGTTCAAGTCAAGGTACTTTGTTTGAGAGTACGGAATAATGTATAATTTTTAAAATAAGCTGCTTTCTTTTTTTTTTTTTTTTTTCTCAATTCACTCTTTTCTTTGGGTTATTGTATTATTTCTGTTATATATGATGCTTTCCATTGCCTTGCAATTCCTTATTGGCATCTCCTGCCATTCCTCTGGGCATTCATGTCATTTATTCTTCACGTGTTTTACCACTGATACTGGTACTTTAATGTTTTTCTGAACCGTGTGATTGTGTTGTTTGCAGAGTAACAAATGAAGCTTTATGTAATTCAAAGTTGCTGCTAGCAAGAAAAAGAACTGTTCAATCTAATTTCTCTCTTCTTCACTCAAATGTACGTCTGGTTTCTCCAATGAGTTGGGGAGTTGTTTAACTGATTGAATGACCCTCTATCGTTGATTTCCTTATTCTGAAGTATTTCTTTCTATAGCATTGGTGTATGCAGTTCTATCATGTAATTAATTGCCTGATTTACATTTTTCTTTTTAAATAACATTCTTTGAGTTTTGGCTTTTTGGCTTGAATTTTTATTTTTTTACTTTTATTTTTTTGGATAATTAACTTTTCTTCAAGTTTATGTTCTTCTACAGCGTGATCTATCAGGTTATTGATTTTCTATTGGCACTCATTGCATGTATTCATGTATCATAAATGGTTCTAAATATTTAAGAAGTGGTTGTGGATTATTCTAAATATCATATCTCATTATTTATACCTCCGACTGCTGAATCTGATTTGTAATGCGTGTTTTAGGGTTTGTGGTTCTTCTTTCATCTTGGAAATGTAGGGTAATTAACAGTGAGAGGTTTATTCCCTGAGGAGTTAACACATTGTTCAAATTGTAAAGTTCTGATTGAAGTGACATTTTCTTCTCTTTTTGTCCCAAGAAATGACTTAAATTGAAATACTCCAGAATCTGATATCTGCATGCATAACATAGTCAGCATTGCTTGCAAGGGTATGACTTGAAGTTGTATTATCTGTGTTAGTTCAAATAGGTTTACATAAGATGGGAATGTAGATGTAACTGCCAAAAGAATTAACAAGTACATAAAAAAATAAAATCTGTTGTCATTTCTATTAAATTTTGGTTCTAGCATGCTACATAATTTTATTGAATTACTTGTCATTTGACATTCTTTTTTTATCTTTTTTTGAAGGAGGGGGGGGGAGTAGGCGTCATTTATTATCTCACTATTGAAAAATCCTGACAACATTTTTCAACCAACCTGATAGGGTAAGGAAAAAAAATGAAGAGTGAAAAGAAAACAGGACTAATAGATACCTTAAATTTGGGCCCATGCTAGTCTGCTTTGCACTATCTTCAACATATATCTACATATATACATATATATGAGTGTAACCTTGAGTATTTGTACCACTTCACAGCACATAGATAATGCTTTAAGTATACTAATAGAATTTGATAGTGATAAAAGTAATATATTTGATTGTTATAAATGTTAAATGAGTGACCTTTTTTTTTTGTCTTCATGATTTGAGGTGTTTGTTACTAATCCGAGGTCATAGGTCCAGTGACTAGCGTTTGGTGTTTCCCAACAAAATTGTACATTCCAATAAGCACACGAGAGATGCGAAAAAGCCTTTAATTGTGAGTTATACAGTATAGGTGAAATCTGACGCATACTGAATGCATGAATGTCAGGATTTAGTTTGAACTGTTTATTCTCATTCGAATTTTATTTTAAACTTGGCTATATAACTTAGGTATGAAGGTTTCTTAGTCTTAATTTTTTAACTTGTATGTGCAGTGGTCTGCTTATGTATTTCTTTCCCTCCTGACCTATTCATGTTGTATTTTGAGTTGCTGCCTGTGTTCTTAAATTTCTATTTATTTTAATTGCATTCAGAAATAAGCAGAAATGGCAGCCGAGCTGGTCAATTCTGCCACAAGTGAGAAATTGGCTGAGATGGACTGGGCAAAAAACATCGAAATATGCGAGTTAGTTGCTCGAGAGCAAAGGTAGTTTTATTTTCCTTTTATTTTTTTTCTCTATTGGAAATGACCACTTAGTTTTGTTAAAATTGACACTTCAATTCACTGTTTTGTGGTGCTTATATTCCATTAGAGCTTTTATTTTCCTTGGTTTTGTGTTATGCTTTCTTTATACAGGCAAGCTAAAGATGTTGTTAAAGCAATTAAGAAAAAATTGGGGAGCAAAAACCCAAATACTCAGTTATATGCTGTACTGGTGAGCATAGGTTATTATTTCTGAAAAACAATCTTACCTTTTGTTGTTCTATATCTTGTAAATGCATTCTCTAATAGCTAATTTTGCAGCTATTGGAGATGTTGATGAACAATATTGGCGAACATGTTCATAAGTTGGTCATTGATACAGGCATTCTCCCTATTCTTGTGAAGATAGTCAAGAAAAAGGTATAAATTTGTTTCGTCTGTTTGCTTTTCGCTGATTTTTTATAACTCTTTAGTTTTCTTATTACACTTTTGTTGCAGTCGGACTTACCAGTACGAGAGAGAATATTTCTGCTTTTAGATGCTACACAAACATCCCTTGGTGGTGCTTCTGGAAAGTTCCCTCAATACTATTCAGCATACTACGATTTGGTGGTAGGTACAAGACGTGAAACATTTGTAACCCCCATACTTTGTACATTTTGATGGACTAGACAAAAAGCATCCTCTGGGATCCTAGGGCTAAGTTTATGAGTTGCAAACAATTTAAAAGCCTTTTTCTTCATTAAGCATGGTAATAATGTTAGTCAAAGCAGTTAAAAGATTCAATTTAATCATATGATTGCTACAGTTTATGTGTTTGTTGTTTATATTTTTGAATAAAAAATCTATAGCCTAAGTATACATTCTTCATGAGAACAGTATGGGTATGTTGGGATTGCTGTTGTTGTGATTTTGTAAATTCTTCTTGATTGTGATGGAACAGTGAGGGAGATGCCTCCGCTATGCTCTGTTTGTAAAGTCTTTTGGCCAAGTTTCACTGAGTTTTTTCTCTGTAATTTACTTTTGCTCTTTTACTCAGCAATCTAGTTTTGCTTTTTCGCCGTTCTTTCTTCAGTTTTATTTTTATATGTGGATTCTTCTCCTAAGCCGCCTTCTCAAAACAAACTTCCTTTAAACCTCGATATAGCTATTTCTAAATGCTATCAAAAATGTGTACACCTCTTTCACTATCTTTTACCTTCTTTTTTTCCTCCCCTAGCAAATTCTAAATTATGTTATTTGTTTGCTTCCTTTAAATATCTACAACCTTTTGGTCTTCAAAATCCTAAGAAGTTGGATCTCTAAGTAACTGCACATATCTCTTTGAATCCAAAATTCTGTTTTACATTAAAGGTATGAAAACCTTTTGAATAAATTTGTTGAGGCCATCTTACGTCAATACTTTTTATGAGATATCTAGAAGAGTCCATTTTCTAGTTTGACTGGTTGTATGACCGTCTAGAAGTATTAAAGACAATGAAAATGATAAGAGCTGGCATTGTTATAGAGTTGAAACAAGTATGCAAATTATCATTTAGGAATCATCGTTATTTTTGCATCTATTATCAGAAGACATTTATTATTTGTTGTCGGCATATGAATGTTTTTGACGTGGAGTGTTTTGTGGAGAATTGAGTATGTGATTGTAAGGCAGATACTTAATGCATGGTCTTTTTTTTTCGTTCATACCTTCCTGAGACGCTTGTTGTGAAATGAAGGCCAAAGCAAAATTGATATAGAAGTGTATGTCTCCTTTAATGTTCAATTCATGTTTGTAAAGACTTCAGTCCTATTCGTGAGCTATCTTGTGAAAGTTTCAAGTTTATATTATGAGTAAACCATGGATGATATTTTAAGATGTGAGTAGTTTCTTGTTAGCTTTCTCAAAGCATGTTTATGATGAAGAATTAACAGCGTGGTGAATATAAACTGTTTATAAGTTTTCAGTAATTTTTCATAGCTTTCCATTATAGAAAAGTGTGCCTTCTATGGATATAGGCTTCATAAGGTGTTCCATCAAGTAACAAGTATAATCCCACACTATATATTTTGATATGTTTTCCTGACTGTAACAAAAAATTCCTACATAAGTAATTTTCTGTTGTTTCATTTCTCAGGACATGCATAACTAGTAGATACAGCTCAAGTGAATATGACAATAACTGCTTATTTCTATTTCTATTTTAATCCTTTCAGAGTGCTGGAGTAGAATTTCCTCAAAGGCCTCATGCTACACCTTCAAATCCACCTGCTTCACTACCAATAAAAAATAATACACTGAATGGCGAACTTGCCTCCGCTAGACATGAGGCAGTTGCACAGAAAGCAGAGCCTCAGATTGTTTCCGAGTCCAGGTGATCTTTTCTTTCTTTCATTTTTTGCCCTGTATGTCTGTGTTTTTGCAAAAAAAAAAAAAAAAGGTTTTGTATCCAATGTGCAGAAGGTTAAAACGTGAATTAAATTCTACCTTACTGAAAGAACAGAACTCCCTGGAATATAGACAGAGCATAGGAACGCATTTAAGCTTCTTTCCTTATTGTCTCAAATGTTTTATTCATATTGGGGCAGTGGGATATATTGTTTTTTTTTTTTCTTAGGCTATATCTGTATTAGGTTTCTGTCAAAATTTAATTTTTATGCTTACTAATTGCTAAATGGATTGATATTACTAATATAAGATATTTATCTTTCCTGGGAAAAAAAATTCCTCAAGACTATATTTCTTGTACCACAGCATTATTCAGAAGGCTAGCAATGCGTTAGAGGTTTTGAAAGAAGTCCTTGATGCAGTTGATGCTCAAAATCCTGAGGTATGGTTGATATTTCCAAGCTTACTTGCTTATGATTGATGTATTTTATTACCCTCAGATGCATGTATAAAATTTTGAACTGGGATGTCATTTGACCGCTGTAACTTCTTTTAGGGTGCAAAGGATGAATTTACACTTGACCTGGTGGAACAGTGTTCATTCCAGAAGCAACGTGTAATGCATCTTGTGATGAGTTCTCAGTAAGGATGCTTTTCAATTATCATCACAGTATATTTTTGAATTCTAAGAAATTGCTGACTTGTGTGTTGTACATGTCCTTCATGAGTACGAGACATGCTGGGGTGGGTGAGAGAGAGAGAGAGACTCTTAGTTTCTTTCAGATTCCTCTATTTGAATTGCAGGGGACCAATAGTTGCATGTGCTGGCTAATATTATTTTATGTTCGCAAATGCCACGGTAGACTAGGTGGCATGCAGTGGTTATTTGGATGGATGGAGAGGGGGAGCTCAGATATAATATACTAAGTGGCATGCAGTTTCATGGCAAATAAAATTCCATCGATTTTTTGTGGTTCATTATATAATCATATGCTACTTATGCTGGCTTCTAAGAAAGTTTAGTTTTTTTTTTTTTTTTGGTGAAAGTAAAACTGCTTTCTTAATTCTTACACTCAACTAAAAATAATATGATTATAACCTAGTAGTCCAGTTTGGAGATTATTTGCTTCTTGTCTTCAAAATGCCAGGATGGATATGGCAAATTCTTTACATATTTCCAATGCTGAATGATATAGAAATACAGTATTTTGGTATTGCAACTTTGTTGGATGCTATCTTTTATTTATTCAGGGATGAGAAGGTGGTTTCTCGAGCAATTGAGTTGAATGAGCAACTCCAGAAAGTTCTTAACAGACATGATGCTCTTCTTTCTGGGAGGACCGCTGCTTCCTCTGGGAGGACTACCGTTTCAAGTCGGCCGATGTCGACTCTAAATCATTTTGACCATGAAGAAGAGGAAGAAGAGGAGCCAGAACAACTTTTTAGAAGGTTTGTCTATCACTTTAAATAGTCCTTGAAAATAAATAAGGCTCTCTTTCTTTTCTTTCTACAAGTTTTCTTTTTGAGACGATGGTGTTAGGTTGGCTGATGAATTCACTCAAAAGCTTGAGCTAATAAGAAAGAATTAAACTATTATATTTAGCCATGTTGGACTTGGGTGAGGTTATGTGTTAGAATGTTTGACTCATCAATTGCCTTAAATCTAAGACACTGGGATACCACCACTCAAAAAAGTTTCAAAAGTTGGATAGAGGAACAGGGCCTTGATATAAATGTAATAAAATTGGATGTACTTTTTTAGTTTTGTGTATGATTTGTTTGATTCTTAAGTCATTAATATTCATGTTAGTTTAATGAAGAAAAAAAATGATATTGTAATGAGCCTCTTTTCTTTGAATCACAGCTGGGTTTACTTTTTCCTAAGTATTAATCTGTAAATGAGCTTTCCCAGCTACTCCTCCCCCCCCCCCCAAAAAAAAAAAAAATTATAGTCTGAGTTTAAAAGCCTGGACAATTCTTAAAAGCCTAGTAGGGCAATTTTAAACCCCAAATTTTCAAGATTTCTTTTTGTATTACTCTCTTTGTCTGGCACCTTCTCTTTCTCTAGTTTCAGTCCTCTGCAACTGTATTTTTTCACCACTGTTACTTTCTCTTATTCTTTCAAGCAACCATGACCTAAGGTCACCCTCCCATCTTCCTTTTCTTCTAATTTCGCTCTGTTGCCTTGTTCGCTTTCTTTTTGGAGTTTCAGCATGTGAGCTCTTCAGTACTGGATGCTGACATTGAGCTACTTTTTGCGGCCAATATGCTCTAAGATTTCTTTGCTATGTCAGACAAATATAACATCATGATTGGGATCTTATTGTGTCAATACAGATGTGCTTCCATTTTTATGAGTCGAGTGGCGTGGTATTTAAGTTCAACATATCAGCTTACATGCAAGCAAGATGAATAATTAATTGTTTGCATGTGGATCCAAGTGTAAAACAAACTGCATGCAAAAGAAGGATTAGAGAAGCAATTAAACACGATAGGCAATTGGACACTAGGTTCAAATTCGAACTTGAGAGTAATGCCATGTTACTTTGGATGATCAATTCCCCCAAAAGCTTAACTATTCTAGAAGGGATACTGCCGTGTGGAGGGATAAAGTTTCGGTGGTCTATAAAACTTCCTTTTATTTCTTTGTTGATTGTATACGTGACAATATTATTTTCATTTCAACTGCAAAACTTTATAGGATACGAAAAGGGAAAGCATGTGCAAGATCAGAAGATGAAGAGTGCTCTAGAGAGCAGCCACATTTGGGTTTGTATGGTTCAAACATTCTGGGAGAGAAAGAAAGGCTAAACCGTCCACTTATTCGACCACTGTCCTTGGAGCCATCAGGCGAAAACAATGCAAATCCTTCAGCTGTTGCAATTCCTCCCCCTCCAGCAAAACACATTGAGAGAGAAAGATACTTTCAGGAGAAAAAGGTTGATGGTTCTGCTGTGGCTGGTCATATGAGAGGCCTGTCATTACACAGTCGTAATGCTAGCAGTTCTCGTAGCGGGAGCATGGATTTTAGTGACTAACTATATAGATTTGTGCTTTTCTACAATTTCTATTTGTTGATATTCTCAGTTCCTTTCTTACAAATGAAAGATGGATTTCCATTGCTAGTGCTGCTATCAGGTGTCGGTTGAAAAGAACGACTAAACCTCAAGATATTTAATCATGTAAAATGTTTTTACAGTCAGAGAGAGGATTCCTATTTGGTGTTCGTTCTTTTGTGGCTCGTCTGGGAGGGTGGCTTTGCTTGTCTTGGCTGGCCATTACTGTTATTTTCATCGAGTTGTTGTGGCGCCTTTTTCTTCCTCTGTATACCCTTCTGTTTCTAAGGAGTGCTTTTAAAGAGGATTGCTTTCCAAAATTTTTTGGTACATGCTGCTTTGATGGCATGGCTATGATATTGGACTCTTTAGTGATGCACAGTTTAAGCTTACAAACAAGCCAACGTGTTATGCTCCCAATTTGAATCCCATTAACACGAATCCCATTAACACGACAGCTTAAAGGGTTGTTTAATATTTGAAAGAGTTTGTATAAAAATATTAGAGTTGAAAAATGAGTTCGTAAAAAAATTAGATCGTGTAAAAAATGGTGAGGTGAGTTTGGTTGAATCCAACTCGTTTTTAATTATATAAAATATATCATATAAAGAATAAAAATATATTTATATACATGAGTGTAAATATTAAAAAATGATTTAGTTATATTTTAAAATTAAATAAAAAAATTATATATTAAATTTTAAAAAATATTTTTTTTTAAAAAAATGAGGGATTTAATTGAGTTATAGATTATTCATTTATAAATATGAGTAAGTTTAGATAAAATTTAAAATTTAAAATTCAATCAGGTCAAGCTTTAATAAATATAAATAATATTAATGCCATGATTTGGTCATCTCTAAACACAACAAAGGAGATAAGAATTTAGTTATTTTTTTTAATTTTTAATTTTTTTTAAATATGGAGATTTGCATTTAAACTTTAGGGAATTGTCCTTGAGTCGAAGGGAGTTATTACATGATATTAACAACAGCCATAATTATTTCGAAGTTTCACAAATTTTAGATGGGGATCGGTGTGCCTCCGTTTTCCGATTATGTTTTTGACATTTCTTCTCTAGCACAAATATTATTGTGTGTGGTGTTATGGCCAATCTGATTGATAGACAATTTATTATGTTTGAATTACATTTATATATTAATGCTATTCTTTATATAAAAATCTTGGTTAAATTTATAAGTACTTTCTTTTGAATATAAAATTATAGTTATGAGATTTTTATTGTATAAATTATTAGTCTTAAAATATTTTTAGTCAATGTTTTGTTTTATCTTTTTGATAATTAAAGTTATCAAAGTTTGATATTGAAACTAAAAGTTTAATACTTTATCAACCGATTATATAGCTGTTGGCCATGTTTTATTTTCTGAAGAAATAGATGTTGATACATGTTGAGATCGTTCCAAGTTTATTATCTTACTTATGAAGTGAGAAATTGATTTCATGAATTGAAAAATGATGTACTTGAGCTAAAAAATATAAGTGTTTTTCCAGTAAACTGAATACAGTTGGATGTGAGAATATCTTTTGGTAATCATTTAAGTGCATATAGTGATATTCTTGTATGATAGTTGTATAAATGATATTTTGACCGGAGATCATTGTTTAATTCGTATGACAAGTGATCTATTTTGACATTTTTCCTACATAATCCTAATCAAGAATGTTATGTATAGATTTAAAATTTTGAACACGATACAATTATATGATAGAACACAATAAAGGAAACATATATGAAATACAATATTAATATACGAACGTGTTAAAATTTATATAAAATTATTAAAATATTAAAATGTATTTAAATATATAAAATTAAATACAATTGTGATAAAAAAAATATGACTCAAATATATGAAATGCCAGATCTACTCAATAGGATGGATATTGGGTTTAGCATGAATCATATAATGTTAAAAGAAATGATCAAGACAAGATTCATCACCATGAGTGATTGGATAAATATCTTACTACTCCTGAAAAGGATTCAATTGAAAAATCTTTATTCAACGAAGTTTTGTGTTTAAAGTTCATTTGAAAATTTAATAGTTTCGAGATTAATTTGCTCATCAACCTAAAGGAAAGGCATAATAGTTATTCCCCCTAGGTTGGTTAGAGGAAATTAGGTGGTTAGAGGCTAAGACTAATGTTACCTGTGGGTGACTCAAGCTTAGTGACCCTCTTAAAGTCTATAAATAGGTGGTGGTTATTTATCTTTTTAAAACTTACACTTGAAACACTTTAACACTTGTTAAAATTTAAATATTTTCTCAAATACTCTCATTCTCTTAAGGGGATTCTAAGGAGTAAAGTTTGGAAGGTGACTTTTTCTCCTTAATCTCTTAATTTATTGCTTAGATTACATGATTTTCATCTTGAATCTTGCTTGCTCATGACTCGACTATGATGTTTTTATGTTCTTCATGATTCAATTTTGGTATTTCTTTGAGATTCGATGTTTCAATCATGTTTAAGCTTAGGTCTGCTTGATTATATGTTTGTTTAAGCATGATTTGATGATGGTTTGATTGAAAATGAGCTTAAAGTATGTTAAATGGTTAAGGTCTTTGTTCTAATGGTCTAAAGTGCTTGAATCCATTTTTAGCTAGCTTGATCTTCTTAGATCTATGTGATTTTTGTCAGATTGAGCTAGGATCCTTGCATTTTGGTTTGAAATTTAGTGATTTCAAGATGAAAATCCATGTTTCCAAGTATGATGAGCATTCAGCCATGGTAAAAAAAAGTAGATCAAGGTTTTGGCCAAGAATGATTCATGTAGATCTTGTTTTAGTTTGCTTCAAATGTGATGGTTTGATGAAATTTTGAAGTATTAAGGTTAGATCTATTATATGTAAGCTGAAATTTGAAATCAATTTGATGAAATCACATGTTTACATGTTAGATTTAAGCTTTAAAAGATGAAATCATGATTTTAATTGATAATCATAGTTTCAAATAGAATTGACTCGATTATATGCATCTTGATTAAGAACAATGAGAGATTATGTTGAAATGAGTGTTAGATGAGCATGATCTTGGCTTGATGGGCTTGGCCACGATGAAATTGTTCATGCTTGGTCTTGTTTTCTTATCATGCTTATGTTTTGTGTTAATTAGTTAGGCACATGTTTGTTAAAATGCGTGTTTGTGTGTTAGAAACTTGTTTTCATAAAAAAATCCTCTAAGCACAATCTTCAACTTATCTAATTAATAGATAAGTTGAAGTTTGTTTGCAATAAATTCCTTTTAAGGAATACTTAGAGATATTCAATGAAAAGTTTGAATGTAAAGCTAATTTGGAGCTTAAAAAAATGTTTTCAAAGTGTTTTAATTTGATTTTCAAAGCTTGAAGTCAATGAACCTTGTTAGAAGCATTTTGGTATAGCTGTGTGTGATCAATACCAGTGTCCATGTACAATTTGATGGTTGTTCCAGCACTAAAATGAGAGGTAAGTGTGCCTTAAATTTGTTTAGATTAACTAAGGAAGAAAGAAAGCTAGCAAAGAAAGACATTCGCAAATCTCATGTTGGTACTTTCGAATTAGATTTTCTTAGATTCTATAAGGAGTCTTGTTGTACTTTTTGTTTGAGTCATTAATGTGATATATTAGGAATGTCTAATACTAGCTCATAGACATTTAGATGCCCAAAAGCTACTTTGAGACAAAAGGTACAAGTATTCGATAAAAGTGATGTTCTTTGAATCATGCAATTTTTAGCAAGGTGAAGTTGAAAAAATAATATTTTTGCTAGTGAAGATGATTTTAACGATTTATTTAGTATTTTTAGTGTTATCCTTATTGATTAAGATTCGTAATGAGCTTTTGAAAGTTCATTTTCGTGCTTGGATGAGTTCCTAAAAAATTTCACAACATGAGTTGTTCGAATGCTCTGTTTTCAACAGTTAAGTGTTAAGGCAAGAAATTTTCAGTGGGGTGAACCATTTTTCTTGAATTTTCTCATTTTTTTATTAAAGCAGGTTAAATGATCTTTCTAAAATGTGTGGTACATCTGTAGGCAATTTTGGATGAATAAGGAATGAAATCTGAAAGGAATATTGTTCAAATGTTTAGCACGAAGCAGTAACATCTGACTAAAAATGGTTTTAAACCCAGAAATGATTTTTGGGATTTGTTTACTATTTTTACTGTGAATAATATGGAGTCAAATTTTATAGGAATTTTAGTTTGCAACTTTTCATACTCGAAATAGTTCAAAATAAATTCAAAAAGCCCTGAACACCAATGTTATCACTTTTTTTTTTTGGTTTTTCCAAGTTTACGTTGATTGATTTTGAGGCATTCAATTACCTCAGGATTGATTTTGTTATTGTCATATTGGGAGTCCGTAGAAGTGTTAGGTTCCTAAAGGCTCACTTTTTAGGCTTTCAATTTAATAAAACTTCATAAAAATTGATTCTAGCTTTGTTTTTAAAGTTTCATTTTATTCAATTTAGTCCTTATATCCTATTTCATAAAATCTTTTGAAAAATGTCTAATTTTGAATTGATACCTATTTTGGAATTATTTTTGGAGTCACTAGATTTTTCAAAAATTTTCCTTTTTACAAAACTTTTTGCTTCAAATCATAATATGAATTCAAGTTAGTCCTAAACCAACATTAGGTTGCTTTCATGGGTACTCAATATAAGTTACAAGATACATATTTTTCTTTTTCATTGATATATGTGCTTCATAAATAAATGGATAATGCAAAATTGTAAAATCAATCCTTTTGAGTTTCGTAACTCTTAAGTGAATGGTTTTAATAGATGTCCGATCACATTAACCTAGAAAGATCGGTGGCGATTCTTATTTCCCAACCATCTCATAATTCCTTCACGAGAAGCTTGGATGAGAGATTCATTCTGACAGCTGAGGCCTTACGATGAGCATATGTTGTGTTCTTGCTCTGATGTATCAAGATTCGCATTTGGGTATGTTATGGAAAACACTATGAACACCAACCTCATTCATTTGAGCTTTCTGCCTATCTTCCAAATCCATGATTCTCTTAATAACTATGCCGTCAGCACAGCTAACCTCACAACCTAATAGTTTCCCTAATTTATATGGCTTTAGAGTTTTTTTCAATGACTTTTCTTAAATATTTAAGTCACCCTCTAAGATCAATCCATTAGCAATCTTGCAACATTTCTTTTTTACTGACGCTTTTTTTCTTAAAAGATTTCTTGCCTTTTCTATTCTCTTTATGTTGAATTTTAGATAGCTACACTTCTTTCAAATCATTAAGATCTCTCCATTTTTTTCCTTCCTGGTGTCTAAATTTTTTAAAGTTGCGATAGAGTCTCAAGAAATATGTCTAGACTAATATTATCTAGGTCTTGACCACTAGCATAGACCCCCATAAACTATATTCTTTTGCTCCCTCCATATTAGTATCTGACCTAGCACTCTTCATAGTTACCCATTGAATTAGAAAAAAGCCTAACACTCTATTACAAAAAGACAAAAGCCTATAAGAATTACTTACACTTTAACTCTCTATATATACCATAATATGCTAAATTTCCTTCCTTTATTACAAGTATCAAATCCACAACCTTATTAGATCATTATTCTCACAATTAATAGCATTTATCTCATTAACACTATAGATAACCACTAACTGGGCAAACTTCACCTCATCCACCTCATTTGGTGTAATAATATTATCAATACCTAGATTAACTAACTTTTCATGATCCATGACTCTTTCTTTGCTTGTCATTGGAGAACTTCCCTAAGAGAAATTAGGCTAGCCATTTATAAATTCTACCTTAGGGCTATAATTAAAGTTTGCTTGATACTTATAATCAAATGAAAGAACTTCCAAATCAAAATTAGATAGAACTGAACAAGCACCTCCTTTCCTCCACTCTTAACATCAATAATTTCATCAATTTTTTCAATTGGATTTGTATAAAAAAAACAAAGCTCCTCTATTGAGATCAGAGCATTTGAACTTATTGGTATTCAAATGAATAAGAGAATCCTCATATGTTAACGATATTTTAGACGGTGTGTAAGAAAATCCTAGGTTTATACTAAAAAGAAATCCCGAGCTCATGCATATCTATATAGACATAAAAATTTAATTAGAAGTAAGCAAATGCAATGAAATTAAGCAAAGAAACATCTAGATTTCATCAAGATCTCAGTCAGAGATGTACATGTGATCCACTGCAATTTAAAACATAGATACGATAGCAATCATATCTGCTTAGACACTTGTAACTTTAAGCATGCCGATCCTTTTACGAATGCGTAATGGGTTGATTACTACGGTCTCTTATCAAGGCCAAAAGCAGCCTAAGTGTTCTACTTCTATTGGTGATCCACACAGATGCCTATAGGAGCCTTCATGACGTTTGGTGGTTCTCCGGTGCTAGCTAAAAGGCTTTTCAAGCCTTAAATAAAAGATATACAGCCAACAAGTTCAGATATGAAGTAATCCGTGAACAATTCTTACACCTATTGCATGAAGAAAAAGAAGAAAATAGCTTCATAAAAACGTAGCTATTTTTTATATATGCCAAGAAATGGATCCAAAAATCACAATTCTTGATTCTAATTGATTCTTTCAGGATAGAAAACTGATTTTGTATCTTTCATTGTGATTAAAAACACTTTCTGACCATTTAGAATGCAAATTAACATAATCTGGATTAGGGAAGCAGGGATTTCAGGATTTGGTATGTTAGTATCTACCCTAAAGCCAATCAAATAGGATGAGGCATATAATAGTTAATAATGCAAACCAATAGCTTTAGTTAGTGATTCAAGGTTTTCTTTCATGTTAGTGGTGTGATCGATAATCATGCAAATACCAACTAGTAAAGCCTATAAAACATAATAGCCTTTCAAAATTAGTAATGAATTATGATGATAGGATCTTTATGCATCAAAGTCATGCTTTTATAAATGCTCCTAGTCATCGTATTATCAAGACAAAGCATTGTCAATGCATAAGAACTAGCATATGCTAAGCCTCCATGTATCTGATGCATACAAAATTTTGATTTCATAGAATTTCAAGTATAGAGATACTTGGGCAAAGCATATGGATACTTGTTTTGTGGAATATGAGAACTCCATTTGGTGTAAGTTACTCAAGTGTCTATAGAATATGTTATCATGTGCTAGTTTTATATATTAGTCCTTAGAATTATGATATCAAGTTATCTTGTATGGTGGGTGTTATGCTTTGATTCTATTAGTAACGGATCCAAAATAAATGGATGCTTATGGTATGGTGGATTTGGGCCAAAAGTGCTTGGCCAAATGCTTCTTGTGACTTTTAGTGTGATTTCCATGATTTTTTATGATGTGTTAATTTTGAGTGTAAATTATGTAGGGACCAATTGCTAAGTTAGAAAAGTTTGGAGTTCATTAGATAAAGCTTTGCATTTTAGGGTCAAAAAGGTTATTTCTAATATTAAATTACCCATTTAGAGTATTTTGATCATTTTAGAGACATTTCTTGCATTTTTAGTTGTTTTGGGCTAACTTTGATTTCGGTTTTGATATAGCAAATAACTTAAGCTAAATTAATACTCAAGTTGGTACTTGTGTTTAAATTGAAAAGCATTTTGAAAAATTCTAAGTTTGTAATTTAAATATATGCTCCAAAATGTATATTTATACTTAGAATAATTTTTTAGATTTGTTTGAGTCAACAAAAATCATTTTACAAACATTTTTGAAGGTTGGTATCGAGACAAAGAACAAATATATCGATACTATGCTTAAAAACCCTCAAATTTATCAATACAAGTGTGTATGTATCGATACAACCTACTTAGTATCGATACTCACCCCATTTGTATCGATACAAGGCTTGATAGTAGCCAAGGTTTGGCTGAAACCCTCAAATGTATCGATACAATAATGTCTGTATCGATACAACTTGCTTAGTATCGATACTCAGATCCCTGTATCGATACAACAAGCTGTAACGGTCACTTTTTTTAATTTCTGTATCGATACCATTGGTATTGTATCGATACTATAGGGCGGGACTGAATGGAAACAAGCATTTATGAAGGCTATAATGGCTCTCCAACCACCACATTAAATGCCCAACATCTATGAATCAATTTCCAGCTATAAATGGAGGTTCCCAACAGCTGAAGAAGCAGAGATACAAATTTCATTGAATCATTGAACAACAAAAGCTCAAAATCATCAAATTCTTTATTTCTACTTGTATCAAATTTATACTCTTCAAGCCTATTTGTATCTCATTCATCTTGTACTTAAATTTTAGCAAACATTTACCTACTAGAGGTTCAATCTGTTTGCAAAATACTTCATTCAGATCACAAAAGGGGTTGTGTGAAAGTGAGTGAAAATATTTGAGAGTTTGGAGTAGAATTCTCGAAGGAATTGAAAGGTTCTATCTAAGCCTTAAAAGATAATGGTGTAAAGTTATACCTTAGCCTTAAAGGTAATAATTTATTTAGGGAATTATGGAAATCACCTTGGTAAGAAAGTACCAAGAAGAGAGAACGTAGGTGCCGAGTTAAAAGATCGAACCCCGATACATTGATTATTTTTTTTCTTATCCTTATCTTATTTTTAATTTTCAAGTTACTTCAAATTTATCACTATTTTTGTAGAACTAGTCCACCCTTCCTCTTGGTTCAATCTTTCCTTTGAAGCTAACCATTATAGGTCTTACAACTTTGAGAAAAGATCCTTGATAGCTCAAAAATGGAGAATGCAAACATTGTAATCAAAGCCTCAAGATGCCCACAAGAGTTGAAAAGCCAAGATGAAGTTTATCTCATAGCATTTGACACAAATGCTAATGCTATACGACTTGAAGGACATTCCATCATAAGACCTCCACTCTTCAATGGTGATAACTACTGATGTTGGAAGACAAGGATGAGGCTCTTTATCCAAGTTAACGACTATGAAGTATGGAAGATCATCGTCAATGGACCACTTGTCCCAAAAAAGAGAGTCAGGGATTGTGTTGTGCCAAAGGAAGAAAAAGAATGGGATGAACAAGACACAAAAATGGCACAATTAAATGCCAAGGCCATGCACACACTATTTTGTGCTCTTGGTTCGAGTGAGTATAATAGAGTCTTACTATGTGACAATGCCAAGCAAGTGTGGGATAAGTTAGCAACCACTCATGAAGGAACAAATCAAGTCAAGGAATCCAAAATACGCATGCTCACACTTGACTATGAATTGTTCAAGATAAAGATGGATGAAACCATCAAAGAAATATCGGATAGGTTTACGGACATCATTAACGGGTTGAAGGCACTCAGAAAGACCTATCCAAATAAAGAGATGGTAAAGAAGCTACTCAATAGTCTTCCCAAGTCTTGGAAAGCAAAAGTGACAGCAATTGAAGAATCCAAAGATCCCAACACACGCTCTTTGGATGAACTCATAGGTTCTCTTATAACCTATGAAATGAAGATCAAGGATGGACAAGAACCAGCAAATAAGGTAAGTGTTGCCTTTAAAACAACCACTCCTAGTGATGATGATGAAGAGGTTGAGGAAGATGAAGAAATGGCCATGTTCGTGAAAAGATTCAACAAATTCATGAGAATGAACAAAGCAAGAAGACCTCCTAGAAAAGAAATGATGAAAGGAGACTCAAGCAAGAAAGAAAAAGAACAAATTATTTGCTACGAGTTGAAGAAACTGAGACATATCAAAATTGAATGTCCAATGTGAAAGAAATCAAACCCGAAAAAGCAAAAGAAAAAGGCTATGGTGGTCACATGGAGTGATAGTGACACATCAGATATGATTACGAGGAGGTGGTCAACATATGTCTCTTGGCTCATGATGAGCCCAAGGCATCTTCTAATGCTAATACTTACTCATTTGATGAATTACAAGATGCATTTGATGAATTAGCATTAGAATTTGAAGTTATGAATTTAAAATACAAGAAAATGATTTCTAAACTTAAGGAAGAAAATGAAACACTAAGCATGACAAATGATGATCTTAAGAAGAAAGTAGATGAGTTACAAGTCAATATTGATGATCTAACCAAGAAGAACACAAACTTGCGTAACTTATTTACAGGGTTTATATGGCACAACAAAAATTAAATAACATGCTAGAAACACAAAGAGCATTCTTTGATAAAGATGGTTTGGGCTATAATAGAATCAAAAAAGAAACTCACTTCAAGAATTTCTTTATAACACAAAACAAATCATTTGATGCATCTAGCATATGTACCCATTTCCATAAACTTGGTCACACATTCCACACATGTTCCTTAAAAACTATCACTTATAGAGGCAAGCTTATTAGGAGAGTATGGGTCCCTAAAGTTGTTGGCACATCTCAAGATGAAGCTATCAAATTAAAATGGGTAAAAGGCATAAAAATTTTGAACACTAATGGTCAAGGACCCAAGAAAATTTGGTTACCTAAAAAGAAAATATGATTTTCTGGTTGTAAGAGGAAGAGCATTGCTTCAAGGCAAATTCAACAAAGGAAAATTCTTGGCACCTTGATAGTGGATGCTCAAGACACATGACCGGTGACAAAAATCAATTCGTGGAGCTAAGGCCTAAGGATGGAGGAAGTGTTACTTCTGGTAATAACTCAAAAGGACAAATTAAAGGTCTTGGAACCATAGGTAACAACTCTTCATCCAACATTGAAAATGTTCTGTTTGTCAATGGTCGTAAACATAATCTCCTTAGTATTTGTCAATTGTGTGATAAAGAAATGAAAGTTATTTTTGAATCAATAAATTGTCAAGTCGTGATGTTAAGACAAATAAAATTATTTTTGTAGGACATAGAGAAGAAAATGTTTATGTTGTGCATCTAGATGACTTTTCTCAAAATGTTTGTTTCATTGCTAATAATAATGACTTGCATTGATTGTGGCATGGAAAATTAAGACATGCTAGTATGAATGTAATTTCCAAACTATCTAGAATAGACCTTATTGTTGGATTGCCAAAAATGAAAGTTGATAATGATAGAATATTTGATGATGTGTCCAAGGCAAACATAGAAGAGCTTCATTCAAACCAATTAATATTGCCTTAACTACTAAAGTATTACAACTTATTCATATTGATCTTTTTGGTCCTACTAGGACTTTAAGCTTAGGAGGTAAACATTATGGATTTGTTATTGTAGATGATTACTCTAGGTTTACTTGAGTTCTCTTCTTAAGCTCTAAAGATGAAGCCTTAGAAAAATTTGTTACTTTTTGCAAAATTATCCAAAATGAAAAAAGGTTATTCTATTTCAAGTGTAAGAAGTGATCATGGAAAAGAATTTGAAAATCTTGGTTTTGATAAATTTTGT
>JBBYHM010000005.1:5209008-5250377 GCA_038381775.1 Adansonia rubrostipa | reverse complement strand
GTTATATTTGATGAAGCTAACTCAACCTTGAGAAAGATGTCTTTTGATAATGATGATGTAGAGATTTACCAAGAACAAACATGACATAAGGAGCAAGGACAAGCAATGCAAAATCAAGAAGATCCAAAAGAGGAAGAACTACATGAGCCAACTCAAGTAAAAAGGGAAAAAAATCATCCTAGAAGGTTAACTTATGTCAAAGAAGGTGGGATAATTGGTGATCCTAAGCAAAGGGTAAGAACTAGATTATCTCTTAGAAATATATGCAATTATGTAGCCTTTCTTTCACAAATTGAACCCAAGAATTTAGATAAGGGTCTAAAAGATGATAATTGGATCACGGCTATGCAAGATGAGTTCAACCAATTTAAAAGGAGCAAAGTTTGGAATTTAGTTAAGAAACCTAGTAATTATCCCATCGTAGGTACTAAATAGGTTATTAGGAACAAACTTGATGAGAATGGAACAATAGTTAGGAATAAGGCTAGATTAGTAGCTAAAGGATATAGTCAAGAAGAAGGAATTAATCATGATGAAACTTATGCCCCTGTAGCTAGACTATAGGCCATTAGAATACTACTAGCTTTTACATGTTTCAACAATTTCAAGTTATATCAAATGGATGTCAAAAGTGCCTTTTTAAATGGCTTCATTAATGAGAAAGTTTATGTTGAGCAACCTCCCGGTTTTGAAAATCCTCATTTCCCTGATGCTATTTTTAAATTTTCAAAAGCTTTGAATGGACTAAAGCAAGCACCTAGGGCGTGGTATGAGAGACTCTCAAAGTTCTTAATTGAAAAAGGTTTTAATAGAGGCAATATTGATAAAACTCTATTTATAAAAGTAAAAAATAAGGACATTTTAGTGATTCAAGTTTATATTGATGACATTATCTTTAATGCTACTAATGAATTTCTTTGTCAAGAATTTTCTAAGTTAATAGAGATGAGCGTGGTGGGAGAATTAACATTTTGTTTAGGGTTACAAATTAAACAAACAAAAGATAGCATTTTCATCAATCAAGCAAAGTACACCAAGGAATTACTCAAGAGGTTCAAAATGGATGAAGCAAAGCCTTGTTCCACACCTATGAGTACTTCAACAAAGCTTGAAAAGGATGAAGAAGCAACAATTGTTGACTCTAAACTTTATACGTCATGATAGGTTTATTGCTATATCTTACCGTAAGTAGATCAGACATAGTGTTTAGTGTATGCCTATGTGCTAGATACCAATCATCACCGAGGGAGCTCATCTAGTTGCCATGAAAAAAATCTTTAGATATCTTAGAGACACTCCAAATCTAGGTTTATGGTATCCAAAAGAATCATCTCTTATCTTACATGCTTACTCCGATACGGATTTTGGTGTATGTAAAATTAATAGGAAAAGCACTTCCGGTACTTGTCAATTTTTGGGAAATATGCTCATATCATGGTTTTCCAAGAAACAAAATAGTGTTGCTTTATCCACAACCGAAGTAGAATACATATCCGTGGGAAGTTGTTGTGCCCAAATTTTATGGATAAAATAATAAATGGAGGATTTTGGCATTACCAGGGATCATATTCCAATTAAATGTGATAATAGTAGTGCTATTTGTCTCACCAAAAATCAAATCCAACACTCTAGAACCAAGCACATAGAAATTAGACATCTCTTCATTAGAGATCATGTGCAAAAAAGTGATATAGTGCTTGAATTCATTGACACCTTGCATCAACTAGCTGATATTTTCACTAAACCACTTGACAATGATAGATTTTGCACAATTAGAAGAGAATGGCTTAATGAATGCACCCTAAATTCATGATTTAATCCAATCCTGATACTTTGCCTCAATTTTGTTTACATCATGCTTAGTTTGATGAAGCTAGTTTTACACACTTACTTGTTTGATGATGTTCATTTGTTATGAATTTCTCATTCTTGGATAATTTTGTCGGATCTTGATTAAATTTTGGATTATCCATGAAAAATGATCTTGATTTTGGTCCAAGTTTTATTTTTGAATGTTTTTCAAAGGATAATTAGGTAAAAAATATGCCAAATTTGATGTCATCTTATTGGAAACAACCCAATACTAGGCCATATGTATCAATCCCTGTATATTCTTCCTCCATGTATTGAGACTAGTTTCCATTGTATCGATAAAAACCCAGACTTGTTCTTTGTATCGATACTTGCCTCTTCTGTATCGATACATTGTATCGTTACTTCTCAGCTTGTATCGATATAGAGCAATTTGTTTTAAGTCTCGAGACCTAGTTCCTTGTATCGATACAGGATCAAAAAATGTTCTTTGTATCGATACTACTTCTTCTGTATCAATACTGACTGTTAATTTAGAACTCCCCGTGCATGAATTATTCATGCGATCAAGAACTGTTCATTTCTCTCTCCTAACACCCTCTCTCACGCTTAACTTTCAAATCTTCAAAACTCATCATCATCACCCGTAAACCAATTTCCTTAATCACGCTTACCAAAAATCATTTGAAAATCCCTCACCATCATCCAAAACATCAACAATTTGAAACTTTCCATCACCCTAACCCTCACCACTTCCCTATATAAATCCATTATCTTTGTCCAAATTCCTCCGCAAAATTTGACTCTGTTTCCATTCCTAAACTTTTCCCCACTCAGTTAGTGCAATTGATTGTGGATTTACTTACTACATCACACCAATTACAAACTAAACTTAGCACCCACCACCTGCTTGACTATTTTCCCTAACAGCATCTTGCCCACTCAACCTGTTCCCTCACCACCTGCTCGATAAAAGTCCTCAAACATAACCATGCCTCCTAAAACCAAACAAACAACACGTTGTCAAGGTCTCTTCACTTGTACCTCCACCTCTTCCGCTCGTCAACCACCTTTAGCCCAAAATCAGTCCTTCTTTGACTATATTTCTGTGACGCATGGGCTCGTGAGCATTTCACCACCATCTATGCTTGGATGCCCATCTAACAATGTCGAGTCATCGACTTTCCCTTTCTCCAGTCCATTAATTATCCTTACCTTCAGATTTTTAAAACATTTGAATGGACCAATATTATTTCTCTAAATGTTTTGGGTCAAGAAAATCTTGTCCGTGCATTCTTTAGCAATGCCTCTCTCGTTATTGATGACCACGATAATGTCATTACTACTCGGTCCTATCTTTTGGGATAAGATCTCCTCGTTAACTCAGCTTCTCTCGCGTCTGCCTTCAGTTTTTCGAATGAAGGCGTAATCCATCAAGGCTCGACTCCTGCCGCCTTATGCATTTCAAACAACAAAGCCACACTCATTTCTTCGGTCGATCGCTTACTCCATCTTATCATCTCTCATGTGCTCGTCCATATGGACCAAACATATCTTGATTAGCGACGCAGACTATTGGTGGCTTTATATGATTCAAACTGGCAATCGTCCAAACTTAGCCTATTTCATATTCGCGAACCTTGTTTATTGCGTTTGTGGTTGTCATAGTCTTTTCCATAGGATGGCCTTGAGTCACTACTTTAAACCCAAGTCTCGATCTTTCGTGCAACCTCGACATTGTGGTAACCATTTATTGCTACATTGGTCACAAATCCATGGGCCTTGTTGGGTATGAAATTCAAGGTGTCGATTTCGTTCTCAAGGCTCGTCGACAACCACCACTTGAGCAATCGAATGTTCTCGCTCCCAATGATCATGATGATACGGAGCATGATGAGCCTCTCTCACCTCCGGCTCCCGTTACCTCATCTTTTGCGCCTATGGACATTCCCACTATGTACACTTCTATTATGGGCCATTTTGATACATAGGAAGGATGATTCGACCATCGCTTCGACACCATCGATGCTTATCTTTCTACATTTGAGCATAGTCACCGAGCTTTAATGAAGCAATTCCATGCTTTTTTAGCTATTTTTCCTCGTGCACCTCCGCCTACTTCTCCACCCGCTGAGGATCCTCTGGTCGATGATGCTTAGTCTAATTAGGAGCATTTGAACATCTTTATGATTTTTTTAGGATATCGCATATGTTTTTAACATATCATTTTAGGATATCTCTTATGTTTGTCAGACTTTATGATTTTAGGATTCTCCGCTACTTTATGTTTTGCATTCCTTTGAACATCTTTTGCTTGCTTTGTTAGATTTATCTTATCCTTAATGAGTTCATCTTTGTTTACTCTGATTGCATTACTTATCTTTGAATTCTATTTTGATATAACAAAAAAGGGGAGAAATGCCGTAAAGTTGCAATGTGTTGCTACATATATGCCTTATGTTGTTATATATGCTTTCCATGAATTTATTATGCGTATTGATCATGATTATAGTACCATGTTGGAACCCAAATAACATGTTGATATTGACCATTAGCTTGATTTTCTAATCTTGGACAATATTAAAAACTGATTTACTCAAATTAAAACTTTTGAAAACCATTGCTTTATTGAGGGGGAAGTTGTTTTTTGCTAATCTAAAAAACAAGCAAATTTATCTTAAGTTTTGTTATATCAAAAAGGGGGAGATTGTTAACTTTGATTTCGGTTTTGAAATAACAAGTAACTTAAGCTAAATTAATACTCAACTTAGTACTTGTGTTTAAATTAAAAAGCATTTGAAAAGTACTAAGTTTGTAATTTAAATATATGCTCCAAAATGTATATTTATACTTAGAATAATTTTTTAGATTTGTTTGAGTCAACAAAAATCATTTTACAAATGTTTTTGAAGGTTGGTGCCAATACAATGAACAAATGTATCGATACCATGCTTAAAAACCCTTAAATGTATCGATACAGCCTGCTTAATATCGATACTCACCCCATATGTATCGATACAAGGCTTGGCAGTAGCCAAGGTTTGGCTGAAACCCTCAAATGTATTAATACAATAGTGTTTGTATCGATACAGCTTGCTTAGTATCGATACTCAGATCCCTGTATCGATACAACAAGCTATAATAGTCTTTTTTTTCTATGTCAATACTATTGGTATTGTATCGATACTATAGTGCGGGACTAAACGAAAACAAGCATTTATGAATGCTACAATGACTCCGCAACCACCACATTAAATGCGTAACGTCTATGAATTAATTTTAGCTATAAATGGAGGTTCCCAATAGTTGAAGAAGCAGAGATACAAATTTCATTGAATCATTAAATAACAAAAGCTCAAAATCATCAAATTCTTTATTGCTAATTGTATCAAATTTATACTCTTCAAGCCTATTTGTATCTCATTCATCTTGTACTTAAATTTTAGTAAACATCTACCTACTAGAGGTTCAATCTATTTGCAAAATACTTCATTTATATCACAAAAAGGGTTGTGTGAAAGTGAATGAAAGTATTTGAGAGTTTGGGGTGGAATTCTCAAAGAAATTGAAAGGTTCTATCTAAGCCTTAAAAGATTATGGTGTAAGGTTATACCTTAGCTTAAAGGTAACAATTTGTTTAGTGAATTGTGGAAATCACCTTGGTAAGCAAGCACCAAGAAAAGAGGACGTAGGTGCCAAGTTAAAGGATCGAACCTCTATACATTGATTATTTGATTTTCTTATCCTTATCTTATTTTTAATTTTCAATTTACTTCAAATTTATCACTATTTTTGTAGAACCAATTCACCACCCCTTTTGGTTCAATCTTTCCTTTGAAGCTAATAGGGGCCTATTAGTAATTTTTGTATTTTAGGTCATTTTTAATATTCATGTTACCCATTTAGGGTAAAATTGTCATTTATTATCATATTTGAGTCCTTTAGGGTTATCAAAATGCTTTAATGACAAAGGTAGTCTTAAGAGTATTTTAGTAATTTATCTTATAATCAAGTCCTATGTAACCACTAGGATTCTTTCATGACGAAGGATGCGTTAGGGATAGGTTCATCTTTTATGATCATTTTTGAGTCTATTAAGGTTATCGGGATACGTTTGTGTCAAAGGTATAGCTTATGAACATTTTAGTAATTTACCTTAGAATTGAGTCTTTTAGGGTCACTACGATACTTTCATGTCAAAGGTGTAGTTTATATGACACGTTGGTCTTTTCGACCAAGTTTGGGTCTCAGGATAAGTTTTATTATTTCTTATAAAAATTGGAATTTTAAAAAATAAGGCAATGTATCCGAGTTAAAATAACGCATGGAATGTCTCTTAGCATATGGAAGGTGTTTCACAGATTATTTTAATAATGAGATATCCTTTTAACAACAAGAAAATTGAGATTTTTTGAATTTCATAAAAATAAAACCTTTCATATTTTTAGGGCCTTCCAGTAGGGTGTGAAAGATATTTTGACTTTAAAACCTTTTGCATTTCTCTAGCTCTTTAGTGGGGTACAAAAAAGATAATGGTAAAACCTTTTGTGTTTCTTTGGTCCTCCGAAAGGGTACTAAAGATTTTTTATTTTAAAAAATTTTGAAAAACCTAATTTTCTCTAATGGAATAATAAAACTTAGTTTAAAATTTTTTTGAGATATGAGAATTATAATTAAATATCAAATATTAAAAATGAGTGTCGGTAACTTCCTACAAAGGAAGTGCGTACAATTTAAAAGTATTTCTCAATAGGGAAATGTACTCTTGACTAGGACTCTTTCTATTTTGATGTAATGGAAGAGAGAAAGTATGGATTCTTGGCTCTTAGCCATGAAAGGGAGCCATCGGACAAATCGCTTGTCCAAATAGTTTTAGGTGGCCACCATAAAGTGGCCAACAATTAGAGTCACCACCGATCATTTGGGCTAAGCATGATTAGATGCCTATTGAATCTGATATTCAGAGTTACGAAACTTAAAACATTGATACTGTGGTTTACCTAATTTGTAGATTCGATGGTTAGGTTCGGGAGTTGGTTACACTCAATGAGGTACAAACTTCCTTATGACACTTGAAATCGATACCTTTCTAGCCATGTCATACTTAGTTTTGGTTCCCTTGGTTTTGACTTGTCAGCATAGAAATATAATCTCATTCGTGTGCATAAATTTAAGTAAAATAAACTTAGGTTCTAAGGAAAATTTGAATCTTATATGCAGCTTGGGGAAATGGGGAACATATAAATTGTGACTAAAATGATCTTCAAATTTAAATTTTTAAAATAGGATATTACATGTCAAGCACTGGCGAGATACTGATATGAAACAATGCCTTTGTTAGTTTTTTGAAAATAGTTTTGAATATATGAATTCAAGATGAAAAAATTAAGGGAAAACATGTTAATAAGATGAAAAAAAATAATATTGCATGAAATAAATTACATAAAAGAAGGAAAAGGGGAATGTATGATTGGAATGTATCTCATTATTATCATCAGTTATCTAAAAATAACCAAGTTAAAAATCTTGTAGCTGTATTAGGATCCATTGACTAATCGAGCCATAGAAACTGAGATTTGAATTTTGAAGAGTTCGAGGAAAATCTAGAGAGAGAAAATTTAAATTTTTTTCTTCATAATTTTGAGAAAAATAAAATTGCCAAAATTAAATTGGTAAAATTTGACTCTTTTTGATAATTTTTGAAAAAAAAAAGAGTTTGGAGTATTCCCTCAGAAGCCAAGGTTAGAGTATCCCTGAAGATTGAGAATTTTGATAATTTTTTGAAATTTGAATGAAATTTGTAAAAGTGGGGTTGGAGTATCCCCATGGACAAAAACTTTGATGATTTTGAAGAGACAAACTTAAAGGATTTATCTTAGAAAGGTTCAGTGATTTGTTGACAAAATGACATTTCTAATAAATTCTTGACAAAATAGGTGATTTTTTGTTAAAAAAAAATTGATAAAAATAGAGGTGACACGATGAGGATTGCCCATGCCTTGATCTAGACCTATGGGGTTGACGCATATATTTTGACTTGAAGAACTAATTGGGACAACTTAGAGACATTCAAATGTCTAGGAGATCAATTAATTTTAACTAATGCTAAAAACAGGGGACAACATCACACTATCCTCTTTTCTAAATTTATTCTAGGCACATTTGAAGGTTTCAGGAAGTCGATGACGTGCCACTAGAAAGGTGACTCGATAAGGTTTAATGTAAAAATATTCCTAAAGTCCCAAAAAGATCGCTTTCTAGATGGAAATAATTTTTGAAGTTAGGTTAAGTGCGACACTGATAGCATGTGCAGGGGAAAAGGTGTAGCTGACTTAGAAAATTCATCTTGGACTTATTCAAAATCATTATACAATAAAAAAAATATCTTTTCTGAAAGGGAATTTCATGAAATTTTTGGGAAAATATTTGAAAAATTCATAAAAATCATCTACTAGGCCAAAATGTTCCAAACAGAATGTAGGTCATTAATTCTAAGGTTTTTAGATAGCATCAATTTGAAAAATTATAACATTCTCATTCAGAATGATTCAGAGGCAAATGAGATATCATTAGAAAGGTAATTTGATGGCTTTTAGCGAAAAAAATCATAAAATTCTATAAAAATCATTTAGGGTTAAAAATGAATTTTTAGGTCATGACTATAATGCTGCCATGGCAAAAACAAAAATTTTTGGTTTTTCTAGGTTTCTTAGGTCTAGATTCGAGCCATGGACATCCGAATCTTCATGACAGTAGGGAAGTAATGCCATAAGCTTCACAAATTCATCTCATAAGCCTGGAGTGATTTGGGACAATGAAACAACCCATTGAGCATGCCACAAGGACTTTAGGCAAGGAACAAGGCACAAACACCTCAAAACAAGAAAAAAAGTATTTTTATTTTTGAATAGGAATTTTGACCTCAAGAACCTTTGAATCCAAACATAATGACCTAATTTTTCCCAAAGATTGCAGACCAATCAGATAAAAAAACTTAAGTCCATGTTAATCCCTATTTATTGAGGTTAACATGGCCTTAATTGGGGAAGGTTTTGAGAAAATCAGGTTAACAAGTAATTATCTTGACAAACATGAGACGCACTAAACATTACATTCATGTAAATGGACATGGATTACATGTTTAGACATGGAAATAAGACATTTTGACATGATATTAGTAACAAAAATAAAAGAAAATGATAATGGAGTCAATGGACATATTAGTTTCATGAATGAAAACAAGAATTAGACCATGAAAATATTGTGAACATGCTTTCATAAAGATGAACAACTAGTTGGAATTTTATGGCAGCATTAAAACATATTTTTAAAAAGAGCTAAGTGTATGGAAACAAAGAAACATGCTAGAGAGGTCAATGAAGCATGAAAGATCCTAAGTCTACCACATCCAAGGCCATAAAATGCATGAGTTTTCCTAGAAAAAAGTTATGGTTACATGGATTTTTGGCTCACTAAAGTGATGGAGATGAAAATGAACGAAAAAAAAGTGAAAACAAATACCAACAAACCTTAAACTTTATTTTTTCCTTTAAGCAGCAACTTTGAGCTCACTTTCCTTTTCTTTTTTTTTAGTTTACTAAGAAAATGATGAAAAAAAGAAGCTTTTTGGTTGTAACGTTGATGGAGAAGAGTTTTAAGGATGAAAGTTAGTGAAAAGGTAAGTTTTTGGAATTTTTTTTTTGTAAGGGTTTAGAGGAGCTACGTGAATAAAGTTTTTGACTGAGGGGTAGAGGGTAATGGAATAGTGTTTTTAGGAGTGTTTTTGTGTTAGAATGAATGTTTCAGAATGAACAACTTTTGTTCAGTTAAAAATGTCAGCCTTATATAACCATGTGAATAGTATGGACCATACGCAAAAAGCAAAGGCATTTTAGGGTTTTGGTGCATGTACCTTATGTATGGGCATAAGGTACTATGCTCAGCTACCTAGTAAATCCATTGGTTGGCTAAGCAAAAATAGTGGATCAAGGCCACTTTTAGCGGCTGGCCAATGAGAACGTCCAAGGTTGCACTCTTACAAATTGAATTAAGTCATGCATATATCCCTTGTTATGGCTATTTGGGCTTTAAAAATTTGATTAAACCCAATCATAAGTCCAATACTGATGCCTGGTATGGATTTTGATGATTTTTAGTGCCAAATATAGGTCAAAATTGAATTTTTAAACCAATGGTGCAAGGGCTAAAAATGGCACAAATTAGGTAAAAATGCGTTAATGTATCGATACAATGCAAATTGTAGCAATACATATAGGCAAAAAACTCAAAATGTATCGAATGTATCTATGCATTCTCCAGATTATATCTATACAGTTGCTTATGTATTGATAATTTTGTCTAAAAAATGAATTTTAGCTATTGCCAAGCTTGTATTCATATATTTGACTAATGTATCAATACATGAAGCAAATGTATCAACACAAGTCCTATTTGTATCGATACAACCAGTGAAATTTTAAATTTTGATGATATGGATGCCTTGTATCGATACATCTAGGCCATATATCGATTCATTCATGCAAAAATATGAATTTTTTATACCTATGGCCCTCTAAGCACCTCACCTTAGTTGGGAATGATGTATGGATGACTTGTGCTTGTTTGTATAACCTCAATGACATCGCGAATAATGACCTTTGATGCCTCTTCTTATATTTTACTTTAATATAATCCTTGGGCATTTTAAACCTTCCCAATTTTTTTTGCTTGGCACCGTGTTGCCTAATAGTGCCTGATGACATGGCACCTTATAGTTGTTCCCATTTTTTATTTTTTTATTATATTACCTTTCGATTATGTGTTGGGATGCTAAAAATTAGCCCAAACAAAATAGGGTGTCTACAACTACCCCTCTTTGTTTGTTGTGAGTATAAAAAACAAGGCAAAGATAGATAGACACCATTTTGTTTGGTGTGTGCTTGATGCTATCTGGTGTTCTTGCAATGAAAAAACTAAAATTAATATAATATTAGGATACAACACAATTAGACTTTAAAAGGATTCCTTAACAAAAAGTCTTGACTGAGATTCTTGACTAAAATTCTTAACAAAAGTTCTTGATACAGGTTCTTGACACAGATTCTGGACATAAGTTCTTGACAAAGATTCTAGATATGGATTCTTGATAAAGGCTCTTGACAAAGGTTTTAGACATAAGTTCTTGATAAAGGTTCTTAACATAGTTCTAGACATGAGTTCTTGATAGAGGTTTTAACTAGTCAGTTTGATCTACCGACACCTCTGGGTTTTAGGTTTTGATGGCATGATGGTAAGGGCTAATTAGCCAGACTAAACTACCGACATCATTGGGCTTAGATTTTCTTGATAGGATAGTTTAGAGGGATAGGGTTTTTACTTGAACAACCCTTTGATTTGGCAATTTTTGATGTCTAGAAAGTTTTTCAAGGTTCGATAGATTCTTCTTGACATAATGTTAATAAAATAATGTTATGTGATGACAATATGAACGCATAATGCTATAATGCAAGTGCAACCTTCTTGATGATATGACTATATGATCATGACATTAAGTCAAATACGGGAATAGACATTATGAGTTATCTTTTCTATTGGGAGCTTTAACAACTATTTTTTTAATGCCATAGTTCGAGGTGCTGGCTTCGAACTTGATGGGCTTTAAGATCTTGACATTTTTTGGGTGACTTGATGCTTGGTTGGTTGTTATCTGGACTTGGAGTACTTGTGTTTTTTGACAGGGTGACATGTTTCTTCACCCAGGATATCTGATGACTTCTTCCAACAATTTGAGGATTTGTGTTTCTTAACTCTAAGAGGTTTGATCATTTTTTTACAAGTTTGACTAGTTTCATTAACTAGTTGAAAGCTAGGTAATTGTTTATATGTCTTGATTGGTTTGGTTAGCATTTAAATTTTGATGGGATCTTTAACTTGGATGTATGAATTTAGCTTAGGGTTGGTTTTTATCGATATTTTTCATGACTGATGGCCTTGAGAGGTTGGGAATAGTTTGACATGCAATCATGACTAGTATGTTTCTTGATTCAAGATACATGGTGGTCTTTTCTGATAGGGTTGGTTGGTATTGTTGACAGTTTAAGGAAAATGTGACTATTTATATGTCCTGACTAGTTTAGTTAGTGTTTGAGCCTTAACAAGATTTTTAACTAGAGTGCATCAGTTTTGCATGGGCTAGTTTTGACGATTTTTAGGATAAATGACTTTGGAAAACTAGGAACGATTTAACACATGATCATGATAGGTAAGTGTTAAGTGTAAAGGATACATGGTCATGATAATTAAGGCATGAATAGAGCTCTTTATGCTCTCTTTATCTTTTTAATGTAATGTCAAGAAATCTTGATGTGAATTTTATTTGATAATCAAGTATTATCAACTAAATGACCAGCATGATGCAATACAACTATGATGTGAGAGGGTTAAAAAAAATATGATGGTATTTTATTCATGACAAAAAAACAAAGGCGATACAATTATGTCTACCATTGACAAAAGGTATAATGACAAGAATGTAATCTTTTAGGCAATTGATGCCCCTGATAATCATGACATGACTGTTTCATCTGATGCACTTTGAAACCTTTCCCGAATAATCAATATGTCTAATGCAAGCTGATCTTCTGAAGGCTTCCAAAGTTGCCCAATGCCATTTTATAGTTACCCTAGAATCGGGTGAGTTTGGTGAGGTTTGGCTTTGATTTGGCTAAGATTTGATCTGATCTGGGTAAGATTTTGACTTAGTTTAATTAAGGCAGGGTTAAGTTTGATTAGATATGACCAGGGATAGGTAAGGTTTAATTGAAGTTTTTTATAGATATTGAGGTAAGATCTAATTTGGTTTAGATAAGATTTGTTGTGATAAAAACCAAGAGTCCAAGATATTGACAAATTACGACTAAAGACTTTTGAGCTTGATCGAAAAGGTTAGGGTTTAGATTGGTTATCACCCTAGATCAGGACTTTTACAAACTGATTAGGAAAAAGGAGATGAATGTTCCCCTACTTAGATTTCATAAGATGTTACCATGACACTATCCTAGTTTGCAGATGAGATAGTTTGACAAGTGCTAATCTTGGCTAGTGATCCCTAGCTCTCGGGAGGTTGTTTGGAAAAGCCATTTAGGTTAGACGTTGTTCCTAATTGAGAGGTGGTATTATGAGGGAGGTTTTAGAAGCTTGACCTCTTATCTTGACTCATGAGAGTTTTAGACATTTTGAAATTTCAAAAGTCTTGATAGCCCTCTAATTGGATGGGGTGATTTTCTCTTTGTGGCTATTTGAACAACGTTAAAGATAACTTTAGGATTTCTGACTTTGCTATAGACTCCTTTTTTCAAGTTTTCACTCTTTTCTTTCTTGACTTTTTTTTGTTTTCTTTTTTTGGACTTATTGCTTCATCATGCCCCTTAATGAAGCCTAAGACTCTCTAGTAGAATAATTTTCTAAAGAATAGGGTTATCAGTTGAAGTAGCCATGCTAGATCAAAATTAAACTTTTTAAGGTTCGTAGTGCACAAGCCCAAATTCATTGTTTGAGGATGATCAGATTAAGGATCATTTCTAGGGTTTCCAGTTTTGGGTTTCTTTACTTCCTTTTCTTTAATTCTCTTCTTCTTGATTTGATCTTGACTTTGATTTTTGATTGATTAAATTTGATTTTTTTGACTTCCTCTTTCATTTTATTGTCTTTTTGGCTTTGATTTTGACTTTTTTTGAGGGATTTAGGCTTTGATAACTTGGTACATCCCATATTTGCCCCATGATGTCGAGCATTTTGACGATTTTAGAAGTGAATATCCACCTATTTTTCTTGAAAGGCTTTTTGTGGCCCTTAGTATAGAGGGTGATCTTTGATCAAGGTTTTCAAAAGAATGAATTCGTTAGGCTAAAAGAAGGCAAGGGGAATGTTTTGTAATTTGTGAAAGAATGAATAAAAAATGGCTATCTTTAATTTCAAACATAGTTATGCAAGCTGATAAGTAATTCCTCGAGGAAAGATTATCTTAGAAAATATGTCATATATCTTGATCACATGATGCAGGATTCAGATTCATGCCTCTGTATTCTTTTCACTCCGTATTCCTTAAAGTCGATAATTTACCCTAACCGTAAATAATCTTTTGTTTTGGTCAACCCAAACAAAAGGGTTCAATGGTTGTGATAGCTCTAATGTCATATAATCTCCCTCAGAATCTTTGTCAGAATCAACTTCACCAGTACAGATTGATCGTTTGAAATCTATCTCTGAAAGTTCATTAAAAATATCCATGTCACTTTCATCATAGCACCTAAAAGGGTGAGTAATTGACAAAGATATGAAGCTAAAAGCTTTAAGCAAAGATGAAGAATAAAAGTGGGCAGACAAGATGAAATATTTTACGCAAAAGTCATTTTTATTGATAATAATTGATAAAAGATGACCATTACATAGGATTCTTAAAAGCTATTAGGCAGAAGCAAGTAGGTTTTAATTCTTGAAATTAACAAAAACAAAATAAAAAAAGCATTGGGCTTTCTGACATGGTGCCATTGTTAAGAGCAAATTCTGGTGATTGGGGATAGATCTTATCACTTGGCCTAGATAGCCCTAATTGATTGTTGATTGCATTAACATGGAAGTTATCGACACTAATCATGTTCATAGTTGGTTCAGCATGGTTGGGTAAAGGATTTGCAGCAACATTCGACCCTTGATTTGTCCTGAATTGTAAGACCTTTGAGTTGATGAGGCTTCGTACCCTTCGCTTGAAAGATAAACAGTTTTCAGTGTCATGCCCTATTCCTCCAGCATGGTAGTCATAATAGGCATTGGGATTGTACCATTGATGGTATAAGGCTTTTTCTCAAAAACATAAATGGGAATGACCAAGTGCCCCTAAAGCACTTTCTGGTAAAGTTCCTTGTAGGTCATAGGAATAGGATCAAACTGTTGTCACCTAGGATTTGCTCCTTGGTTGTTTAGAAGACTCTTAGCAAACGGATTAGCTTTTCGGTCAGTTGGAGGTGGATTGTTTCATAAAGGATTTAAAGAGACAGTAAAGGTTCGATTATAGGTCATGGCATAAATCGACTGAGGAGGGTAAGGAACCATGACTAGATTAGGGTAGGGCATGCCTGAGTAATATAGGCTAGGCACCTGATGATGACTTGACTGAGTTACATTGGCATTAGCTTATGGTATTTGCCTCTTCTTCCTTTTTTTATGTACGACTAGCTTCTTGCTCAACCCAAATGATTCACCTTCTAACATTCAACCACTTTTGATAGTAGCAAGACTGGTGAAATTCTTGGTGGTGTCCCCTACCAATGTATCATAATAGAGGGTGTGTAAGGGTGTTGATGAATGTCATGGTCATCTCTTTCTTAGTCAAAGGGGCTGAACCAAGTCCACTTCCTCCCTCCATCACTAGGCATGTTGCTTAAAGCTTTGGGTAGGCTTCTTTTCTGAGGGAGAACCAATCGAGAGTCCAATCTGACACGTGTTGATATTGGCTCAAGGAGGCTCAAGCAAGTCAGCCCATGATTGAATTTTGATATTATCAAGCTTGATATACCATCGAGCAAATACCTCAGTCAAGTTATCTTGAAAGTAGTGCATGAAGAGCTTCTCATTCTTCTCATACCCAACCATCTTGCTAAGATACATCCGGATGTGTATAGTAGGGTTAGTAATTTTGTTGAACTTCTTAAACTTTGGTGTTTAAAATTTGTGAAGAATGACAAGGTTAGATAATAGAGACGTGGATTCAGCATTAATGGCTCTAAACTTGTCGCTTTCTTTGATGGCTGAGGAGACTCTTGTAGTCACACTTTGGAATCTGAGGATAAATTGATTGGTTGCTATGGGGTTCAGATATATCACTAGTGGTACCGATAAGGCTAGCGCAATGTTAGGTTATTGCTTTTGATGGATTTCTTCTTGAGTAGCTTCAGTACTACTAGGGGATGATTTTCCAATTTAGCCAGCTCTTTTTTGATATTTAAAAAGCTAGCCTACCCTCTTTCTTTTGCTAAAGCTTTTATAAATTCTATAAGCTTCATAATATGAACTTGCATTTCGTCTTGTCGATGAAGCATTTGGTCTTAAGATTCTCTATACATCAACTAGAATCACTCGATGTGTTCTCAGTGATCATTTTCCATGATCTGTCAGCCATGGTGGGTATTGTAATGGTGTGCAATATTTGGTTCCATGTTTTTTGAATGATTTTAGAATCCCTTGGACTTTATGACTATTCCCATATTAGACTCTTATAACATGTTTTTATTAATGATTGCTCTTGATGGAATGATGTTAAATATGGAATCATTACAATGAATGATTATTGATATGAATAAAGTAGCAAAAGAGTGGAGTTAGTTATGCAAATGTGACAAACAATTGGCTTATAGGACAACTTCATCAATAGTGTCTTTCATAAAGTAGGAGACGGAGTTTGATCACATATGATTGCATGCGAAGGTGTCTGACATGATTGCATTGTTTAGTCACATGTTCAAAAATATGGATGACTTCTCAAAGACCAAGCTATTTCAACTATGTCCAGCGTGTGTCTTTAAGACCCATCTTACCCTTTTCTTGTGTCTTTGAGGCTTGACTAGGTTTAAGGATATCCCTATCTTCAAATTGCTGACCTTTAAACCATGCTTTAACTTTTCTAAAAATTGAAGAATGAAAGTAAGCTGTTGTTTCATGATAGATACTCTCTTCCCGAACACTGAACCTTTAGCCAATTGTCCGATGATGATGATTATGATGCAAGCAATAATTAGAAAAAAAAAGAAAAGGAAATATGTTAGTAACAAAACAAAATAATACACAAACACAAATAAAGAATAAAAAATGTAAATGACTTGTGGAAAATGCCTCGACAATAGGCGTTACGATGCCTAGAAGCGAACATGAAAAGTATCAGGACAAGTTAAGTAGCCATGGATAGCATAAAGACATGTTCGGGTTAAAATTGCCCTTATTGAGGTGATATTATACCTTTAGGGATAAAATTAAATGACTATGTGGCAATGTTCATTCATCATTACCTAGAGATAGCTATGTGTTAAGCCACCATTTGGGCAGCATAATGGTTTATTCGGGTTGATTATGACTTAATTAAAGGCAATGTGAAGACTAGTAAGTGATGAGCTTCGTTTATCATCACTTGCCAACCAACAAAGGTTAGCCATTGATCAGATAGCATAATGTCATGACCTGACATTAATATGACACATGTGGGCAACAAGGTACGTTCACTATTGCCTATATAACTATGGTATGTGGGAGTAAATGTTAGAAGTGTTTCCCCAAGTGTCTTTCTTCTCTAGGTCATTCTAGTAGCATTTCGGTATGGCTCCACACAGTTTAGCTTGTAGGGCTCACTATATAGTTTAGGTTGACATCTAGATATGTACCTGAATCACTCTTTTGTTCACTAAGGATAGTCGAGGCACCTCGATCCTAGGCCCATAGCAATGTTAGCAAAATAGGTTTTATCTGGTGGATGTATTTCCTTATGCAGATACGAAAGGGTACTCATAAGAGACATAGGTACTTGACACCTTTAAAGGTATTCTATACCTATGCATAAGGGTATTCACAAAGATGGATAGCTCACTTCCTCTTAATAATTAGGATCCTAACCTCACAAGGGAGTTTAGTGGGAGTCTAGATACAAATGTAAGTGCACAGTATGTGTTGCGAAAATAGTCAAAACTTTTGTTTAACCCCATATTACCATATTTATTAAATCAAATCTATTTGGGAAAAAAAAACCCTTGATGATCACATGAAAAAAATCACGACAAATAAAAGATTAGTAGACAAAAATGGAAGGAGATTATATTTGAATATTGATTGAGAATCGAATGAATCGAGAACTAAGTAAGACACGATTATTGTAGGCCTGACTCTTTAAATTAGTCCCTAGTGGAGTCACCAAGCTATTGGCAATGTGCTACTTGCGAAGGAAGCGTGCATGACTTAAAAATATTTTTCAATGAGAAAATGTCCTTTTGACTAGGACTCTTCCCTTTTTAATATGATGGAAGCAAGAAAGTATGGATTCTCGGCTCTTAACCATGAAAAAGGACCATTGAATAAATCGCATGTCCAACTAGTCTCAGGTGGCTACCACGAAGTTGCCAACAAATGAGTTGCTATCGATCATTTAGGCTAGGCATGATCAGATGCCTATTGAATCTGATATTCAGAGTTACAATACTCGAAACATCAATTTGATGGTCTATGTAATTTTGAGATTCAATAGTTAGGTTTGGGAGTTGGTTATGTGCAAGAAGGTACAAACCTCATCGTAATGCTAAAAAATTAGTACCATTCTAGCCATGCCTTAACTTAGCTTTAGTTCCCTAATTTTGACTTGCCACTATTTAAATATAATCCCCTTCTTATGCACAAATTTGAATAAAATAAGCTCAGGTTTTAAAAGAAAGAAATAATATTGCGTAAAATAAATAATGTAAAAAGGAAAAAAAGAAAGGATAATCAGAATATATCTTATTATTGTCATCAATTATTTAGAAATAATTGAGTTAACAATTTTAGAGATGCATTGGGATCGATTGACTAATCAAGGCATGAAAATCGAGTTTGAATTTTGAAGAGTTTAAAAAAAAATTTAGGAAAAATGAGTTTGCCAAACTTAAAATTGATAAAATTTTGACTATTGCTTGATAATTTTTTTAAAAACAGGGCTGGTGCATCCCCTTGGAAATCGAGGTTGGAGTATTCCCGAAGATGAAAATTTTAGTAATTTTTAAATTTGAATGAAATTTGTAAAAGTGGGGTTGGAGTATCCCCTCGGAGAATAGGGTTAGAATATCCCTATGGATGAAAACTTTGATGATTTTGGAGAGACAAGCTCGAAGGATTTATATTGACAAAAGTTCAGTGTTTTCGTGACAAAATGGCATTTTTGATAAATTCTTGATGAGATAGGTGATTTTTTTTATTAGAGTGGTAATTAATAAAAATAGAGGTGACATAACGAACATTGCTCATGCCTTGATCAAGACCTATGGGGTTGATGCACATATTTTGACCCAAAGGACTAATCAGTGCCACTTAGAGACATTCGAATGTCTCAAAGTGGGAATTTAAAAAAATCAATTAATTTCAACTAATGCTGAAAATAAGGGATAGCATCAAGCTTTCCCTCTTTTCGAATTTATTTCAGGCAAATTTGAAGCTATTAGGAACTGTATGAGGTGCCATTAGAAAGATGACTTGAAAATGTTTAATAAAGAAACATTCTAAAACTCCAAAACTTTCTGGATGTAAATAATTTTTGAAGTTGGGTCAAGCATCACACTAGCAACATGTGTAGGGGAAAGGGTATATTTGACTTAGAAAAATTATTTCAGACTAATTCCAAATCATTAAATTACAAAAAATACCTTTTCGAAAAAGGAAATTTTTATTAAATTTTTTAGGAAAAATATTTTAAAAATTCAAAAAAAGTTATCTAATGGGCCAAAATAGATGAAACATAATATGGGTCACTGATTCTAGGGGTTTCAAATAGCATTGATTTGAAAAATCATAACTCTCTCATCTGGAATGATCCAGAGGCAAACAAGATACAATTAAAGGATAATTCGATGCCCTCTTTGAGAAAAATATCATAAAATTTTATAAAAATCATTTATAGTTTACAAATAATTTTTTAAATCATGACTACAGTGCTGCCAAGGCAAAAACAAGAGAGTTTTCTATTTTTTTCCAGTTTCTTAGGTCTAGACTCAAGCCATGGATATCCGAATGTCCATTACAGTAGGGAAATAGTGACTTGAGCTTTAAAGGTTCATCTTAGAAACCTGAAGTGATTTGGGATGATGAAAAACCCATTGACCTTGTCACAAAGACTCTAAGCAAGGAGCAAGGCACAAATAATTTGGAATAAGGAAGAAAGTATTTTTATTTTTGAAAATAGGAATTTTGACCTCAAAAACCTTTGAATCGAAACATAAAAACTTGATTTCTCCCCAAGATTGAAAGATCAGTGGGATAAAAAAAACCTTAAGTCCATGTTAATCCTTATTTATTGAGGTTACCATGGCCTTAACTCAGGGAAGTTTTTAGAAATCCAGATTTTGACAGCAAACAAGAATATTTTGACAAACATGAGATGAATTAAACATGACATTCATGTAAATGGGCATGGATAACATTTTTGGACATGGAAAGATGACATTTTCACATGATGTTATAACAAAAATGCAAGAAAATGATAATAAAATGCATGGATATATTAGTTTCATGAATAATAATAGGAATTAGGCCATGGAAATGTTGTGAACATGCTTTCACAAAGATGACCAACTAGCTGGAATTTTGTGGTAGCATGAAAACATATTTTCAACAAAAGTTAAGCACATCGAAACAACAAAACATGTTAGAGGGGTCAATAAAGCGTGAAATATCCTAAGTCTACCACTTCTAAGGACATAAAATGCATGAGTTTTCCTAGAAAAAGAGTCATGGTTACATAGATTTTTGGCTCACTAAAGTGATGAAGATGATGAAAAATAGAAAATAAATGAAAAAAGTGAAGAAAATATAGCAACAACCTTTAAACCTTAGCCTTTTCTTTGATCAGTAGCTTTGACTCACTTCCCTATCTCTTTTTTTGTTTGGCAGGAAAAGTATGCAAAGAAAGAGCTTTTTGGTTATAATGTTGATGGAGAAGACTTTTAAGGATGAAAGTAAATGAAAGGATGAGTTTTTGGAGGTCATTTGGTAGGGTTTGAAGGAGTTACGAGAATAAAGTACTTGGTTAAAAGGGCAAAGGGCAATGGAACAGTGTTTTTGGGAGTATTTTTCTGTTAGAATAAATGTCTAAGAATGAATGACTTTTATTCAGCTAAGAATGTTGGCCTTATATGACCATGTTGAATAGTAAAGACCAAATAAAAGCAAGGGTATTTTGGGGTTTTAGTGTAGGTACCTTATGTATGTACAAGGTATTATGCTTAGCTAGCCAATAAATCCATCGGTTAGCTTAGCAAAAATAGTGGATCAAGGCCACTTTTAGCAGTTGAGCAATAAGAAAGTATATGGTTACCTTCTAACAAATTGAATTAAGTTGAGCATATGTTCCTTGTTATAGCTATTTGGGCCTTAAAAATTTGATTAAACCTAATCATAAGTCCAATGCTTAGGCCTGTTATGGATTTTGATTATTTTTAGTGCCAAAACCATGTCCAAATCGAATTTTTAAACCAATGGTGCAAGGGCTGAAAAATAGCACAAAGTGGGCAAAAATGCCTTAAAGAATCGATACAATGCAAATTGTATTGATACATCTGGGCAAAAAAAACCCAAAATGTATCAATAAATTACTTATGTATCGATACATTTTGTCCAAAAATCAAATTTTAGTTATTGCTAAGCCTTGTATCGATACATTTGGCCAATTTATCATTGCATGAAGTAAATGTATTGATACAAGCCTCATTTGTATTGATATAACCGATGAAATTTCAAATTTTGATGACCTACAGGACCTATATCAATACATCTAGGCTATGTATCAATGCATTCATGCAAAAATGTGAATTTTTCATACCTATGGCCTTTTGAACATCTTATCTTAGTTGGAAATGATGGATGACTGACCTATGATTGTTCGTATAATCTCACTGACACCTTGAATAGTGACCTTTGATGCCTTTTATTTATATTTTTCTTTAATACGATCCTAGGCATTTCAAACCTTCCTAAAAAAATTCTACCTAGGCAAAATGGCACCAGCAGTCATCTCCATTTTTTATTTTTATTTTTTAATTCTCTTACCTTTCAATTATGTCTTAAGATGCAAGAAATTGGCCCGAACAAAATAAAGTGTCTACACTAAGTAAAGATAAAAATTTAAGTTAACACATAATTAATAAGGTATCGATTACTAGGCATCATGAGAATGATTATTCCTTACTCGTAATTATAACCAACTCTTGAACCATTTAATGTGGTCTCTGGTATAAATGTGAACCTCAGAAGTTTGTTTTAAAGGGTTTCGTAACACTCAAAATATGAACTTTGATAGATGACCAATCTCACCTAGCTAAAATAGATTGGTGACAACTCTAAGATAAAGGGTCATTTCATGATGACTAAGTAAGGTTAGGTTAAGTGAGCGGTTCATCTCGACAACTTAATCCCCAAAAATAAAAAAAATAATAATGATATGGCCCTTAGAAATAGAACATAATGATATATATAGATATATATATAGGAATGAGGGGTACACCTACCTTTTAAGTCTAGCTAGTCAGGATTTATATCCTAGCCACAATGCAACATGTGGTATTACAAGTTTGAGAACTGATATACATGACTGGTATACTAGAACTTATTTCATAAACACTTGAATGACTTACACTAAATGAAGTTCTCATACGGGCCATGTTCATGAACTTGTTCCATAAAACAAGCACCTATATCTTTCCCTAAGTATCTCTATGTTTCAACTTCTATTAGATAGAAGTGTTGCATAAATCAAATGTATGAAGTCCTAACATATGCTAGTCTTTGTGCATTGTTAATGCATTATCTTGACTATATGATGACTAGGAATGTTTTTAGAAACATGACTTTGATGCATAAGGATCTTATTGTAAGAACTCATTACTAACTTTGCAAAGCCATTGTGTTTCATAGACTTCATCCAATTATGTTTGCATGAGTGTCCATCATGCCACTAACATGAAGGAAAAACTTGAATCACAAACTAAAGTAATTGGTTTGCATTATTAACTTATATATGCCTCATACAAACCGATTGGTTCTAAGGCAATAAACTAACATCTCCCACTTGCACTAAGCCAATTGCTAATGCATCTAATGCCGAACTCTTTCAATTAGCAATTGTGTTTCAACTTGGACAATGCCTTAGTACTGTATGAGAATATGTTTGAATTACATTCATGACAATCTCATTATCAAAATCATTAACTATTCAGATCACAATAAGACCCAGATTCCAATCTTATGGCTCAATTGTTACTTTATCAACTATAGGAATCTATTATTAGGTTGTAAGCTAATGATCTAAACATAACTTCTTTTGTCAGCCTAAACAATAGAGTTTGGTTAGACCTTTAGGGTATTAACATACAATCTTCTCTAGTTTGGAATATTTTCCAAGTAATTGTATTTGTAACATCATGGCTATGTATCACTAAGTCAAATTATGATCATTAACTTTTAAAGAATTATAAATGCTTCCTACAAAATTCAACATGTGTATATTTAAAGGGAATTGGAGTCAAAAACTATTTTTGAATCCCATAGATTATAGATTGTTTACTGTTCTTAATACTATTGCAAATTGCATTTTTGAGAATAATGTGACCCTAACCTAAAATATTATGTGATTAATGATTTACTCAATGAGGATTTAATCTAAGTTTGGCATCGAAAGCCAGCAATCATTCTTAATTGGCATGTAAATGCCAAAATAAACATCTTAGGTTTATAAATCAAGGATTATGTTTCAAAAACATTAATCAAAAAGGAAAGCTTTGATCAACATCGACAAGGTTGCCATTGCCTATGGTCCATCTTTACTACTCTTTTGATTATGTTATTAAGATTGTAGCCCTTAACCATAATTTGTGAAGTTCAACATTTGAATCTTCTTAATGAGCTAGGACTCCTTTCATCCCTATATGACCTTGAGTGACTCAACAAACCATGTGGAAACTAATTGAGTAGATAACCTATCAACTACATCTTTGTGTAAGTCCTAGATTAGTTAGCTGGCAACACTTTATCTAAACACATCATATGTATTTCACTTAACCATTACCTCTAACGCTATGCAGTCAACTTTGTAAGCATTTGGACAACATGGCATTAATTGAGTAAGACCCCCATTCATAACTAAAGCAGCTTGAGGGGAAAAGAACTTGAGTGACTCAATAAATCCTTGTGGCTAAAACTTGAGTATCTAATTATGAACAGTGAAAGGTGACTAATCATGTTTAAGCATGGACTTAATACTTTACAAGGGAATTTTATCATTTATCTTAGGTCTCATTGCTTTGTTTAATTAACATGCTTAGCATTTATTCAACCATATATCATATCTATATAAATTCAAAAGTAAATCTAACACATGCAATCTACTAAGATGATTATGGATTTTATCTATGTAGTTTCTTTGAGCCATTAGAAAGCTAGTTGGTCAAGTTCCTAGGGATATCATACAAGGTTTTCACAAGTTTTAATGATAATCTCCTTGGTTTTTTCTTCTTGGCGCTATCTTTTTTACATCTGAGATTCACATAAATTCTAATATTTAACCTAAATCTAGATCTACAAGTCCTATGTAATGGTTATATATCTCTGTAAAAAACCTTGAACTACATTCGAGGGGAGTTATATGAAAAGAGAATTTACAACCTAGGATTAAAAAAGAAGGCAAGGTTCACAAACTCTATTTATAAAACAAATACCAAAAGAAAAATTCAACATCCATAACCTAGCAATACTAAGGTCTAGTCCATAATCATCCTCATGCTAACATAATCATATTATAAGCATGAAACAAAATAAGCATAGCCAATATCACTTGGTGATCTTGTGTGTCATTTGCATAAACCTCATCAAACAATTTGAGATGATTTATCAAATTATTTAGTAATTTTAATTCCTTAATTAAAACATTTTTAAGTAAACTCCCTAACTTTTAGAAAGATTACCTTGAATTGCACATCAGCTAACTTTTAGGTTGTTTGTTTTAACTAGCATATTATCTAATTTTAGATAACTGTCTTAATTTGGACAAACCATTCATTTTAGGAAATTATATATGTTGTTCATCTTAAATAGGACATTATCTAATTTTTAGATAACTTTATCTTTATTTACACAAACTATTTAACATGAATATTTCCTAAAACAATTAGGAAACTTGTTTTTAAAATTTTTTGAAGTATTAGTAATTAATCTATATTTAATTTAATTAAGAAAATAGCTTTTTTTACATGATTAATATTTATTCTAATCACATTAGAACAAATCCTAATCAAATTAAGATTAATCATTTAAATTAATAATATATTTTCCATTAAAACAATTTAATTCAATTTTAATACCATTTTTACCTCATTATCCAATCCATGTCTTAACATATTTATGAAATTATTATAGTTGGATAATTAGGTGTCTAATAATAAATAGGAGTCTTGATGGAACTCATAGTCTTAAGGAGAGAATTGCGCCAACCTCTTACTAACATTTAGCAAATATATTTTTTTTTAGTTTTTGGATTATTTTGATCCAATTATATCAAACTTAAATTTCAAGAAAATGGAAGTTTTATGAATCCTACTCCAAGTAGGAGAAGGTGAGGTATTAAGTTTCTTAGTCTCACTAGGATTTGATCCCACCATGCTTCCTATTCAAGCTATCTTGGTCCAACTCAAATTCTTTCATCTTCCTCCTACTAAGCCTCTTAAAATACAGCAATTTTGCTACCATGAATGTTGCACTAAGGCACCAAGAGTGAAGATGAAGTGCCGCACACATCAAGTACATCTAATGCACTAGACATGGCCCAAAATTCAAACATTTTCAACTCTGATTTTAACCTAATTTTTGAGCAAGTATTATAACTTTTCATGACACTTTCAAGGTGGAAAAGCAAGGAAAAAGTCACACTAACAGCTGCTAAAAATTTTAGCACCATTAAAACACCAAAATAGGGTCATCCTAAAAACATACAACACCAAAACGTTGACAAGTGACTCTAATATCAATATAATTAGAAAAAAAACATATTTTAAACTAACTAATATTGATAATGAACAAGGATTAATTGTTGGAAATCTAAAAATTAAAAAGAAACAATTTCTTTAATTTTTTTTAAATTCAAGAAGTAAATCAGAACAATATCGAAATAACTTAAAATACTTAAGACATGTTAGAACTTTAATCCGAATTAATTAAAATAGTTTTAGTCAATTATTTAAACATTTTTAAACAAGATTAAAGCCAAAAATTACATGATTTATAGATTTAAAAAATTAATTAAAAATAATTTTTTAAGAATTTTACCAAAGCCAAAAATTACCAAATCAACTCATAAATAATCAGATTGATTATAACCAAAAACTGACATGCTAAATAACATGCAATTTACAAACCTTAGGCTTTAGTACTATTGAAAAAAAATCCTAGACTCATGCTCATCGATATAACATAAAATTTTAATCAGAATTAAACAAAGCAACTAAAAGTAACAAAGAAATACTTGGATTACCTCACGATTTAGGAAAAGATGTACATATGATTTAATTACAATTTAAAACATAGATCCGCTATAAATCATACTACTTTGAGACTTATAACTCTAAGTGCGTCGATCCTTACATGAACGCACCATGGCTTAATTACTAGAATTTTTTCTCAGAGATAAAAGCAGTCCAAGTGCTTTGCCTTTAACTGAGATCTAGACGGATGCCTATTGAAGCCTTTATGAGATCTAGTGGTTTTTCGGTGCTAGCCAGAAGGCTTTTCAAGCCTTAACCAAAGGATACATCTAATAGGTTCAAATATGAAGTGATTCAAGAATAATTCCTACACCTATTACTCCAAGAAGAAGGAAAAACAACCTTGTAAGGAAGTAACTATTTTACACAGATCCTAATAAATTATCCAAAAATCCTAATTTTTAATTTTGGTTGATTTCTTTAAGACAGAAAACTAATTTTCTCCTTTAGCCATGATAAAAAACACTATGAGACCACTCAGGAATTCAAATTAGCATAATTAGGCTTAGAGAAGCAAGGGTGTTACGATTTGGCCAATTTCACAAATTTGTGATTTTAAATGCTAGAAAACTATTTTTTGCTTTTGTTATATCAAAATAATTCAAGATTTCTCAGAAAAGGCAAACACAAAGAATGTTTTAAAAAGTCAATGGTTGACCAAACCCCCTTAGAAAAGATGGGAACATGGCACCTAGGGTTTCTATTTCCTCTCAATTAGCCAAAAAGACTTAATATTGTATTTAAATACATCTTGGCCTAGGTTAGGCTTGACTAATATGTCAAACTCAACCATTAAGTCACCTTTAAGGTTGGTTCCACTTTGGAGTGTTCCTTGGAGCTCAATTTTAATTAGTTTGTTCAAGATTGGGCCATGTAGACACCTAGTTTTGTCCGAGCCCTTTTCCTGACAGTCTAAAATATTCCAGAACCAAGCATTTAGCAGTTGCCTAGTGGCGGTAGATTTCCTAAAGGTGGAATGGACATTTTTAAGACCTATTTAGTTATGCTTAAATGATCGCAAGTGCACAGACAAAATCAATACCATTTTAAGGGTCATAGAGAGTTAATCTCGAATAAAAAAGACGAATATTAAGGTAAATAATTAGCTTTTAATTTTACTCTTTCAAAATTTTGAAATTTATTTCTACAGATATTATCATGATCAAATTGCCAATTTTTTAGAATTTCTCATAAAATGTGAGAAGTTGATCGTCTTCTATTTTTACCGATACTAGTGTGGTATTTATGTCAATATGCATTTTGAAAAATCAAAAATATTCAAGGAAAAATTCTTATTGGCATTTTATACCACAAGGTGTTAAGTTGTCCATTTTAGTAATTAATTTTAAATTTTTCAGGATACCATAAGTGCTATGCTCGTGAAATCTTTCTAGTAAAAATTGTTCTGTATTTCAGGTTTTCATCTTTATTATTTTTATAAATTAATGTTTTGATTAATGTGTTGAATAAAATTTATTTTTATAAAATTTGAACATAGTTTTAGAATTTTCCCGTTTTTGAGATACGGAGTTTTCTACTCTGTAAATTTTTTGAGAAGATTTTTTCAAGTTTATAATTTTTAAAAATTCTTCAAAAATTTTCAGTAAATTCATATTAAATCATTTTTTGAAAATTCAATTTATTCTATAAGTTTTGCATTTTTCATGTAACAATTTTCCCTAATATAGGTTTTTCTCTATGAGATTGGAATTTTAATCATTTTTTTTAACATTAAAACTGATTTTGTTATTAGAATAAATTAAACTTATCATGTGAAATTTTATTTGAAGTACATTTTTTTTTACAATTTAATCCTTATATTTAATTTTTATGGTATAATTTCACATAATATATATAAATATATTCCAAAATTATCTAGAGCTTGATGATGTCATGGACGACACAAGCCACAAAATGACAAAAGTAATTAATTTAAATCAAATCAAAATAAATAAATAATGATTAATGAAATACATATTAAATAAAAAATTCCTAGAAATCTCTACGAAAGCTTCGTCCAAGGGTGTTTTCTCCATGTTTTGACCGACCTTCATCCCTTATAAAGAAGGGATGGTTTTTTTCATTTCAAGACTTTAGGCTTTAGGAAGAAAAAAACAAAGAAAGTAGGACAACATTTGATTTTTTAAACTTTCTAAGGTAAATTTCTTGTAAAATTCTTAATTTTTTTCCATTTCTTGTTTGAATCTTCTTTTTAATGAGCTAAATGAATACTTGTGCTCATGAATTTTGATTCATGTTGAAAGGCCAAGTATGATCGCTTTGATTAAAGTTTTAGATTCTGGTTGTTTTAGTTAATTTTTATTAGAAATAATTTTTTTTTAGATTATTTGTGTTTGTTGATACATATAGTTATTTTCATGTAAACATGTTTATATAATTTTTCTTAATATTTCCATGTTGTTTTTTTATTGATTTATTCATTATTTTTTCTGTTTCCATGCATATTTATGCTTAGTATAAATTCTAAGATGTATATACGTTAATATTTATGAAATATGTGATGAAAAAAATATTTTTACTAAAAAACCAAGCTGGCCGAATCATGTAGGAGCTGATTTTGTGATGTTTTTATTTTATTTTGCTTATTTTGTAAATACGAAAATCTTAGGGACTAAATTGCCAAAATTGTAAAACATTTTCTATGGCTATCCAAGCTTGTCCAATTGCTTGTAGGCAGCTTTAGAAATGTTTTTGTGCTTAGTGTAACATATTTGAATGTGTTTAAGGCATGTTTTTACCATTTTGTGACTACTTTGCAATTTTAGAAAGTTTAGGGACAAATTTGCAAAATGTAAAAAAAATTTTTGGTGGCCATAGGTGTTTGGCCGAATCATTTTCCTGATTCATGGTGTGGTTTTTATGATTTTTCATGATATGTTTTGTGTTAATTTATGATTTTCTATTATGTAGGGACTAAATTGTAAAAATAAAAAATTTTGTTTCAAGGTCATCCTTGCTTGGCCAATTGCTTGTATATACTTGTGAAAGTGTTTTCATGTTTATTTTGATATGTATGAATATGTTTTAATGCACTTTTCATCATTTTGTGGCCATTTTGTAATTTTAAAAAGTTTAAGTACTTATTTGTAGAATTGTAAAATTTTTTGTTCTAAGCCATAGGTACCTGGCTGAATTTAGTATATGATCTTAGGTAATATTTCCATAATTTTTTTGTGATGAATTTTGTGTTTAGTTCTGATTTTACTTTGTATAGGGACTAAATTGCAAAGTTAGAAAATATTAGGCATCATTTAGAAAAACTTTGTATTTTTGGATTATTGTGATATTTTTTACATCCTAAGAATACTTCTAACATTCCTATGGTCTTCCGTAAAGGTGTAGAAATTATTAAAGCTTTTCGTATTCTATCAGTTTTTTGTTAGGTACAAAATGCAATTTTGAAAAGCTTAGGGACCTAATAGTAATTTTTGCATTTTAGGTCATTTTTTAATTTAAGTTACCCATGGAAGGATAATTATCATTTCATATAATTTTCCAACCCTCAAGGTTACCAAGAGACTTAGATGTTGAAAGTACATCGTAGGGGTATTTTAGTAATTTTCCTAGAAATGAGTACTATGTGATCAGTAGATACTTCTATGTTAAAGGTGTACAGTAGGAATAGGTTCATTTGTTTATGATGTCATCCAGCCCTCTAAGTTATTGGGATACATATAGGTCGACGGTACAACCTAGGGGTATTTTAGTAATTTCTTTAGAACCGAGCCCTTTATGATCACTGGGATACTTATATGTTGAAGGTGTATAGGTTCGTCTTTCATAGAGTCATCTAACCCTCTAGGTTACCGAGATACTTACATGTCGAAATGAGACTTAGGGACATTATAATAATTTATGTTAGAACCAAGTCCTATGTGATCACTGAGATACTTAGACGTCGAAGGTGTACAGAAAGAATAGGTTTATTTATTTATAAAGTTTTAGAATCTTTAGGGTATCGAGATACTTATATGTCAAAGGTACACCTTACTAGCATTTAATTAATTTATTTTTAGAATCGAGTCTTTTAGGGTCACGAGATAGTTTTACATCAAAGGTGTACTTTAGGGGACATATTGGTCATTAGAATCCTTAAAGTAGAGTTTAATACACTTTGTTAAACCGAGTCTTAGGATAATTATTAATATATATAATAAAATCAAAATTAGTGAAGATCAAGACAACGTCTCTGGTATTAAAATAGTATGTAGAATTTCTCCCAGCATATGAAAGGGGTTTTATGGATTATTTTAATAACGAGATATCCTTTTCAAATTGAAAATCGAGATTTTTTTCAACTTTCAGAAAAATAAAACCTTTTGTATTCCCCTAATTCTCTAATAGGTTACAACAAATATTTTGATACTTAAAACCTTTTGCCTTCCACCAACTCTCTTTTGGGGTATGAAAGAGAATGATGAAAACCTATTCTTTAAGTTTTTTGAAAGGGTGCAAAAGATATTTTGATATTCAAAAATATTAAAAACCTGATTTTCTCATTTGGAATAATAAAAAATTTTCATAAAATTTTACTTTTAAATATGGAAATTATAATTAAATATCGAATATTGAAATTGAACAAAAATCAAAATTTATGTTAACACATGATTAATAAGGTACCGATTACTAGCATCATGAAAAGGTTAATTCTTACTTGTGATTGTATCCGACTCACAGACCATTTCATGCGATCTCTGATATAAGCAAAGACCTCATAGTTTTTAAGGGTTTAAAGGTTTCATAACCCTGAAAATGTAAACTTTGGTAGATGACCAATCTCACTTGGCTAAAATAGATTGGTAGCAACTCCAAATAAATGGTCATTTCGCAACGACATTTAGAGTTAAGTCGAGTGAGTGATTCATCTCAACAACTCAAGTCCCCAGACATGAAGAATAAAGAATAACAAAATGATAATAATATGAGCCCTTAAAAAAAAACAAATAAGCATATATAGATATGTATAGGAACAATGGGTCCACAGTCAGGTTGGTCAGGATTCATATCCGAGCCATGCTGTGAAAGACCTTAATAGTAACTTATTAATATTTTAGCCCAATAGCACACCAAGGATAGCTATTTCAAGTGCCTAGCCTATGAATAAACCCAACTTGAAGTAGTTCACAGCTAAACTCTCTTGACTTGATAATTAGGGCTTTTAGCCCAAGTATGTTAGATAATTTAATGCATAATTAAATTTTCTAACCTAAGCAAAACAATTTTTGCTTCATGTAAATAATGTTAAATAATAATTAACTAATTATCAAATAATTTATTTAATTTTTTGAATACAATTATTTGGCTTTATGTAGATTTATCCCTAAAACCAAGTCTACAAATAGACATTATCTTGATAAGAGATTCTTATTTTTATTGCCATATTAAGATATCATTAATTTGATTTCATAAATCTAATTTATGTCTAATACTTAATTGAACTAATTCAATTAAGTTCTCTTTATTATACTTTTTATTTAATTAAGTCATACTTAACTAAATCTAAGTTTTAATCCAAGAGATCACTTTATTATGTGTGATTCATTAGGCATCCATCATAATGGCAATAAATATAATTACCTAATTAATTGTATTTATATTTATAGACCAATATTGGCCTCTGGCAAGGCATCATGGCCACTTGGTTTGTAGGAGGAGTCAATATGACCTCTTAAGAATACTTTTAGTAATTAGCCTCTTAGTGTACTTCAGTCCTTTCACTAGATATTTTTGAAAGACCATGAGCATGGCATAGTGTCTACTCATGTATTAATTCATATTAGTTCCTATAACTTTCAGCTAACCTCAAGAACGAGAAAAAATTTCTTCTAAATTCATTATGCATTGGCCACCGACTTTATCTAGTTAACCAAAGCCAAGAACATATGAGATATGTCTCCAATGTCACTTGAAGTGTTGAATCCTCCTTACATCGCTCATTCATACACCATATGCTTCATGCCATTCCTAATACTACCCTTATGTTGGCATCCATCAATTGTTGACCTGTTCTTAATGAGTCAAAGTATAAAACTCTCCAAACAAAATGATCTGGTATCAGAAGTCTGAGGACTAATATACACGACTAGCACATGAGAACATATTCCATAGACACTTGAGTGACTTATACTAAATGGAGTTCTTATATGGGCCATGTTTAGTGAACTTGTTTCCATAAAACAATTACCTATATGCCATCCCCAAGTATCTCTATACTTCAACTTCTATGAGATCAAAGAGTTACATGCATCAAATAGATGGAGGCTTAGCTATGCTAGTCCTTGTGCATTGTTAATGTACTATCTTGACACTATAATGACTATGAATGTTTTCAAAATCACAGCTTTAATACATAAGGCTCTTATTGTTGTAATTCATTACTAACTTTGCAAGGCCACTGTGTTTCATGGGCTCCATCTAGTTACTATTTGCATGAGTGTCAACCATGCCACTTACACAAAAGAAAACCTTGAATCACTAAGGTAATTGGTTTGCATTATTAACTTATATATACCTCATACAAGCCGACTGGCTCTAGGACATATACTAACTATGTGCTGGTTCTGAGATTGAATGAAGATACCATAATGGAAAATCCATGTATATCTATCATCAAGATTGATATTTTTTAACAATGGCATAATATCAATTGGCCATTGTTGAAGCCAAGCCCACTCTTCATTCTTAAACTATTTGAGAATTCTAATTCAATCAAGAAAAACTACCAAATAGTTTTCTAATAGACAGGTCAAAGATGCCTTATTGGTGAAAATATTCTTGTAGCCATACTTTATTAAAAACACATATATAACCACACTAATCACACTTCTATCTAGGCAGTGAGAGATTTCTTCCTCAACCATTGCATTCTATTTTTTTCCTAAGATCGGCCTTAACAAAACATCCTCTAGTTTCTATTCATAATTCCCTAGAGAACTATTTTGCATCAAAAATTCTTTGAATGGCTATTGGCTTTCATATACGAATAGAGGCACAACATGATCTTTATTGCTCTCCCACACTAGTTTGTCAAATCTTCAAACTCGAATGAAAGTTCCATTCACTAATAATCTTTTCCCCTAGATGAACTTTCCTCTAAAGGTGATTATAGTACAATTTGGATCGGTTTTGAAAAAATTTACAGTTAATGTGCAGTATTTTCGATTTTTAAAACCAAATTGAAACCAAACCAAAAACCCTACAAATTTGAACTTTATCCAAATCAAGTTAGTTTTATCTATTCGGCTCATCGGTTTTTTCAAAATTTTAAAATATAGTTTTCTATAGTATTTTTAAGTTTTTTACACCAATTTAAAAATAAAATATTTATTTTTATATTATAAAAAAATAAAAACTAATTAAAAATTACATAAAAATAGAATTAAAATAATTACGACTTTTGAATTTGTGAACTGAAAATCAAATCAAGCAAAATATATAATTAATATCCAATCTGAAATTGAACCAAACATTATGGTTCGAATCAGTTTTTAAGATTATTCACTACTCTTCTTGTATCCTCGAGACCACCAAAACGAGCAAAACGGAATTTCCTACAACTACCGATCCTTTTCCTGTGCAGGATTTTGATTAAAAAAAATTTTCTTTAACCACCTCCAATGATATTGACAAATTTTCAAAAAATTTCAAAAAAAAATTTCAAAAAAATTTGCGATATTTACTCTTGAGGGATGTTATTGACAAACACAGAAAAAATAGCTCTCATAAGAGCTAGTTCTTCTATTTTGTGGACACCTGAAGAGGACCAACAGCTCCTAGCTACATAAAAAAAAACATGGACATGGAAACTGGCATTCTTAGCAAAGGAAATGAGCAATTGATTTGTTTATCCAGTCAAATAAGCTTTTATTATTATTATTTTGTTGCATACATAGTACAAAACCCAAAAGTTTTGAGCTTGCATCCATGGTTGGTGATTTTTTTGAACATTTTTTCAACATGCAAAGCCACATTTGGAAAACTCCCAGTCTCAGGGTTCTAATGAAACAAGTTTTACTTTATTTTGCTAGTTAAATTATAAGTTATTATGTTTTTTATTTTGGGTTCGACAATGATGGACAACAAATTTTAAATTGTTGAAACAACATCGTCCTATGGCGTATTGGTACGTTCATGTGTCTTCATTGTTATATGAACTATGAACTTCAATTTCGTACTAGTGTCTTGATGTGGCGGTTTAAGTGTTAAGTGAATAGAAAGCCAACACGAAGCCAAATAAGGATGAAACCCAAATAGCTAGATTTATAATACTATAATTAAGCTAATTTATTTTAGGATGTGAGTATGACCTTTTTAAGTATGCAAACCCGCTTAATTTTAGTTAATTGGAAGAAATCACTAGGCGCATGTGCATAAAAATATTGAATTACTGAAATCATAGTCTATATGGATTATAGGTACTTAAAAACTATATTTCAATTAGATTCTTGAGATTAGTAGACGCCGAGTAAGTGACTTGCTAAATCTCCATTTGTTTTGTAAATGTATGTGTACGTATGGTATGTATGTTTGAAATAAACCTAAAATAATTTATTCGAAATGAATCTTATTGATTATTTTGAATGAATATTGTGATTATGAAAGTTTTAATTAATGATTTGATTGCGCTTTGAATCTGTCTTTAAATTAATTATATAATAAGAACTGCGCTTGATATGAATACGGTTTTGAATACACAATTTTCATTAAGCCAAAATATGATGCAAAAAAAAAAAAAAAAATCCATTTTGCTCACATAGGGAGTAATCAAGTCGAGAACAAGCAATAAAAAATTCGAGTTCTCGACTTAAAACTCGCAACTCGAAACTCAATCAAATTTCATTTCTAAGAATCTGCTTAATTCTAGATAAAAATGAAACTACTAAACATGCTTGATTAAGAACTTTTAACTAGTAAAAAACAAGCTCAATTTTCATACTCACCTTTAAACTCAATTATTTATGTTTGAGCTTGAACTCGAATCTGAATTGAATTTTTTCAATACTAATTACAAATATTAAATATATATTATTAACAAAACTTGATTATAGGCTTGTAAACTACTAAAACCAAATATTAAAATACTCAAACTTGACTTGCTTCAGAACTCGAGCTAAATCTCAACTCATCAATGATCGAGTTAAAATCAAAATTTATTTCAAGTCAAACCCACGTAGCTTTTAAGTAAATATATCGTTTGCTATTAGTAAGACAGCAGGATGGGCCACAAAGATAGATTCACTTTAATCATTAAAGCACAAGGGTTTACTTCTTCACAAGCAATATTCTAAAGCAAGTATGCATCACAGACCAATAGAAACTAGATAACAGTTCTCTACATTAAATGAAGACGCTAGAATATGGAAAAGTCATCAGCCCAAGAAAATATCAATAATATATTTAAACCTGCTTCAGGACAATGATGAACGAACGAAAATAAAGGAACCTAACTTAGAAAGCCTAAGCCTCAGGGGCAGGTTGGGTCACTCCAAACTTGAGCAACAACTTACCGAGAGAATCAGGTGAGCAGACCTGGTACTTTACATTCCCGGAAGGTGTGAGGAAAACCTCAGCCAGTTCAAGCTTTTCTGAAGTAAGGCTAGTGCTGTCCATGGTTTTACTCAACACCTTCAGTGCAAGTTGAACTGCTTCTTCCCTCATGATATCATCCGTGTAATCTTGTTTTAACATAGACTGTGCTGCCTGATTATTGGCACCAATTGCTGCAGCTTTCCATCCACTGTAGTTTCCACTCGGATCACTCATGTAAAGTTGAAATCCATAATTTTTGTCCCATCCTGCAAAAAGAAATGAAACACCGAAGGGGCGGAGACCACCAAACTGTGTATAACCCTGCTTTGTGTCGCAAAGAGATTGAACCAATTGTTCAACAGGCATTGGCTCCTGGTAAGCATATGTGTATCGTTGTGCTTGCACCCTAGCAGTGTTGATGAGGATGTTTGCATCAGACATTATTCCTGCCACGGCACAAGCGACATGATCATCAATCTTGTACATCTTTTCTGTAGACGTAGAGGTTTGAAGAAGCTTGGAAGTAACTTTCTTTTCACCAACCAAGACAACACCCTCCTTTGATAATATTCCAATCGCAGTGCCAGCATTTCCAATGGCTTCCATCGCATATTCAACTTGGTAGAGACGACCCTCAGGGGAAAAGATTGTTGTGCGGCTATCGTATCGTCGAGACATTTTAGTTAAATCTGATCTCCAATTATAATTAACTAAAACCAGAAAAGGAAGGAGAAAAATGAACCGTTAAATGTCACCGCTAACAGAACAAAGAAAAATCAACAGCATACTAGGAGCATAATAAAAAAAAGGTGAAAAAAACTAAATAAAAAAAATGAATAATACATTGGAACAAAGGAAAATAAAACAAGGTTTCAAGATAATTTAATGGATTTTTTTATCATGCTAATTTCTTTCTTCATAGGTTGAAAAGAAGATAAGACACTTTAAGCAGCAAACACCACTAATGCAACAAGCATCACTAACGCAACATCCACATTTCTATTTAATGCATCAGGATTTCATGATGCATGTAACGTAAAGAAGTGAAATGTTTAAATCATGCATAAGGCATGCCAAAATAACATTGAAGAAAGGAGAGAAACTCAATGATTTTCCAAAATCAATGTGTGTGCCCGCGCAACTAAGAGCAATCTTATATATATTATATACTCTCTCTCCTCCATTTTTATAAGTTTGAATCTGATAATGCTAAAGGCACTTAAACAGAGGCTTTGAACACCAGTTCTGAGTAGCTCCTCCTCATTCCAAATCAAAGAAACAGTAATTAAACTCAATAGATTTGAAACCTTAAATTTCACTCATCATCATCAAGCACCTTATTTTCTACCTGCTATGAAGCATGGACATGGACACGGACACATAATGCAGGTACAACATTATACAGAAACGAATTGAGAATACAGGCATGGCAAAGCAAGGAAATAAAATATTTCTTTATTTTTTTGTGTTCAATTTAAACATAAAATATTTATAGACTTCACTAATAAAATCAATCATTTTAACAAAATTGTCTTGTTATTACACAAAACATGTCATAATTAATTCAAATTTCAAATTAAATCTATCTCCCTAAATCTAAATATAATAAAAAAAGTAAAGTATTATCATCTCTAAAAGTTAAGTGAATGATGTTGCACAAGAATGAACAAAATCCATGACAAGGAGAGCACGGAAACTTGTATGGTTTGGTTTGCTTTTGTCATCAAGCAGAAATAAATTAAACAGACACTAATGAGGTTCTGAAAATTCAAACTGAAAATCAACAGTAACTCTTCAAAAGCTGAACCCAACCAAACCCAATGTTCTAGTTTGGCACCAAACACACCCCAAGTGGAAGATATGCTCAATAATAAATGAAATTTGTGACAGGAGGAGCATGGAAACTTGTCTGGTTTGATTCTCAAAGGGAGTAATATTCAACAGACAATAGTGTGTTTACGAAAATTCAAACTGAACACCAATAGAAACCCTTGAAACACTGAACCCAACCAACCCTAATGTTCTAGTATTTGGATACACAGCTTCAACTTTAAATAAGCAAGAAAAATTTCCCAACTAAACAAAATACTAGAAAGGAGACAAGTTGCTAATAAAGTTCATGGAAAGAGAGAAAAGGAAGAGATTAAATGATATCTTTATGCCTTAAATCTAGGTTCTCTTAACTGGCCAAAATGTAATCTTTTTCTTTTGACAAAAAGAAGAACAGGTAAAACAAACAGAGAGAGAGAGAGAGAGAGAGAGAGAGAGAGAGAGAGGTGAATGGGAGGGGGTTTGACCAAGGATAAAATATAAAAACTCTTCTGAATGTTAATTTCCACTCTTGGAGGATCTGACCCTAATGCTTTTTGTTTACAATGTGATAAAATTTCATCCGAAGAGCATTACAACTACTCTTAAGTCAACCCTAAAACACGGCTAACATCGTTCTTTTAAAATCCTATGCAAAAAAAAAAAAAGGTGGCTAATATAACAAAATGCCTGTAAAACCAATTGAGCTTGGATACAATTTTGCGGAACACAGTTTTGCAATCCCTTATTATCATAATAAATGTTTAGGAGCCTATATGCTCTTCAAACCAATAGATGATCCCCCCTTTTCAGTCTTACATTATAAACATGAAAGCGGATTATTTATGTGCCAAACCACAACAAGAGCTTCGCTCAACCCAACTTTGTAGACAATCGAATCAAGAGTGATCATACTTTTTTCTGAAAAATTAAAACCTGAGATTAATGAAAAGCAATCAAAGGTGGTAAAATCTAAAGAAAAAAGAAAGAAACGAAGCTGTAAGAGGTATAAGTTCGCTTCAGTAGAACCCTACTCCGAAGGAACCCGAAAGGGTGCCAAAAAGAAACCCCCAAAATATTCTTAGTCCAACAGCATACTGGAAATCCTAATTAATTATCTTAATTAATCTTAACCTTCCTTGCCTCTTCCAATTTCTACCGTCATTCCTTAATTATATTCATCATTTATCTCAAAATTAAACGCTAGAATAAATCTGACGCAGGGACCAGGAAATTTCCAAAAGCATGTGGTGGATCACAAATTTAGATAAATGAACACGCATTTTTTAAGTCGGAAGCCGCCATGGATATAACAAAATGTAAAAAAACACTTTCAGCGAACAGCTCCTTAAATTTCAAAGAGATTCATGCTTCCCATCATAGGCCAAAACAAGAACATGAACGAAGCAATCAGACAAACTGAATAATAAAGGAAAAAACAGATACGGCAACTGACCTCAGGCTTCCGGCTTTCCGACAGTCCAGCAAGAGAGAGCAAACGTTTTTGAGTGACAATTCTCTTTCAATATTGAAAGCCCGGTGAGGTGAGAGTTAACTTCGAGTAAACTTGCGCTGACGGCAAGCAACTTTAAGCAGCAGATGAGGCGGGCTTGACTGGCCCAAGTTTTGGGTCGGGATTGGGCCACACGCTTTCAGCCATGATCGTGCTGTCTAGTCTACCCTGAAAAATTATGTAATTAATAAATAATTAAATTTGAATTAATTTGAAATTGTTCTAAATATATTTTAATATTGATATTTACTAGATTTTTTACCCCCATGGTGCAGAGGAAATTACATAATTTTTTAAAATTATGTATAAATTAGTAATTTGTTAAATTATTTTAAATTAAAATTGTTTAAAGAAAATCAATGAAAGGAAGAGTGAATAAAGAAACACAACAAATAAGAAATTTAATTTTATTATCTATCTTAATTTTTCATTTTTTTCCTTATTATCGTTTTATATTTTTTCATTTTTGTTAAATTCAATTTGATAAATATAAAGGGATAAGTCACCAATTATTATTATTTTTAGTTCATTTGTTAAAATTGATGCAAAAATAAAAATATTAATACCTTTTAAAACATAAGAATTAAAAATTATGTAAAATTATTGACTAAATATCTATTTTTTAATTTTTTATAAAAGTAATAAATTATAAAAAATTAAAATAACAATAATAGAAAAAAACAAAAACCACAACTATTTTTCTTGGACTGTTCTATTTTGATTTTTTTTTCTATGTATTCCTTCGTTTTCTTCTTAATTATAAAAAATTTAAACAACAATGAGGTTTTATAAATTATAGAAGAATCAAATAAAAAAATAAAATAGCATTTAAAAGACTATCTTATTATTTTTTATATTTTTTGATTATTTTTAAATTCAATTTGCAAATCTCAAAGGGATAAATCAACTACTATTATTATTTTTTTAATTCATATTTTTCTTATAAATCAATAAAAAATTAAAAAAAAACTATTATTACTTTTTTAATCTTTAATTTGTTTATGAAAATAATAAATCGTAAAAGATTAAAACAATAGTAAGGAAAAACGAAAAACTATAACTATTTTTTCGTGATTTTTCTTTTTTAATTTTTTTCCTATTTTTCTTTATCTCCTTTCTACTTATGTAAAATTTAAAAACAATATCTTTTTATTATTTTTTAATTTTTAATTTTAATTTTTATTTTTTGTCCTTTTTCTTTCCCCATTCCAAATGACTGCTAGCATCATTGCTGGTTAATCTAAGGCCTTACACCATTAGGATACTTCGAATAAAGTAAAGTTCATCTAGGATACAACGGTGCTAAAACCTTTTCTCAAGATATCCTCCAAACTCTTAAGGTCCTAGTTCCGGATGTTGTTCCCCTAATGTGAAAGTAATTGGTTCATAATTTTAGAACTATGATGATCTCAAGTACTCTATCTCCATAATTACATATTGGAATATCAAAAATAAAGAGGAGAACGCATAACTAGAAGAATTATGAAAAATAAGTGAATTTATCCAATCAAGGCATTTCTTTCAAAATGATTCCATCCAAACAAGAAAAAAAGAGAAATGAGTCGTTCATCACTCCACTTTCTCTTTTCTCTTCTCCATCGTCACCTCATCTTTCCACATCCGTTTTGTTTTCTCCCTTTTCTCTCCTCCTCTCTCCACCCACTTTCGTTGTCAACCACCATCCAGCCTCTTCCTCTCTCCCTTCTTTACTCCTCTCTCTTCTTTGTTTCCCCTTTTTCTTTTTCTTCGTTTCTCAAAATTTTTTCTCTTTTTTTTTTCTAATGATTCATCAAAAAGATGGTCATGTCCCTTAATATTTAGAAAAGACCTTCCTATCTTTGACCCTAACAAAAATACCACTATAGACTTAGAAAAAGAGAAAAACTAACTAGAATAACTCTAACATTTCAAAAATACCCATTTGTCCCCTGGACACAATTTTAATATATAGACATTTTTTATGCATTACTAATAAATATCATGCAAATGGACACATCTTGCCTCTAAAAATCTTGTTTAGTGTTTAGTGTATCTATTTACAAGTTGGATTAGAACAAAAAATTTTTTAAAAATTAGATCTGATATGATCTTGAATATTATTCATTACTAATTTTTTAATATTTTTATTTCATTAATGCATTCATGGCAAATAAAAATATGAAGCATGTTTTAGTAAACAAAGATGACATTTTAACATAAAAATAATGACAAAAATGCAAGGAAATGACAAATAATATGCACAAAAATGTTAGCTTCATGAATAACATCAAGACTCATGCCATGGAAGATGATTTGAACATGTTTAAGCAAGAAAAAGTTAACTGGAATTTTTAAAATAGCATTAAAATATGATTTTGAAGCAAACCAAGCATATAAAC
>JBBYHM010000005.1:5171609-5182329 GCA_038381775.1 Adansonia rubrostipa | reverse complement strand
TAGTTATAGATTAAAATAATATTATTTTATTTAAATTTAATTATAAAATATATAAATATTAATATAAAAATAATTTTTAATATTTTTAAATAGTATGAACAGTAAATTCAAGCTTGCATGTTAGGCTGGATCAAATTCGAATTTAAGTTTAAAATTTAAAATTTGTTTGGACAGTGACTTGGCTTGACTAGTAGACATGTCTACGTTAAACCTTATTTAGTTTGGAAATTTAATTAGCTTAAGTAAAGTAAAAAGCCGTCTAAACTAAGTGCAAAAAGGATGTTTCCTTATTCGTTTAGATCTGACAATTCCTGTATTCGTATCATATTTACGTATTTTATTGTGTTATAATCGTATTTAAGGTTTTTTATATTTTTATCAATTTTGATACATTTATAATTTGTATTATATAGATTTTAAGAATGCAATTATGTTGTCTTATTTTAATTTTATATGTGTCATATTCGTATAATCGTGTCAAATATTGCCAGGTCTACGTTCGTTCAATCTTGATTTTTCCTTTTATTTTTAATTTCAAAATTTTAACTTATTCTAGAAAAGAATAAAATGTCTTTATCCTTGAAATGTAATAAAAATTATACATATCTCTTAAATCGGAAATTTTTTTTTCTTATTTTTTAAGGTTTAGTACAAATAAGCTAACCACTTTGATTGGTTACATATTAAGTTAAATTTAACTGAAAATATTTATATATCCTAAGTTGAATTTTATTTCAAAATAAATATTTTTTATTTTTAACAAAAAATTAAAAAATTCAATTAATTTTAAAATTACGTTTAATTATTATTAAATTAAATTTTTTTATATTTTTATTTAAATACAAATTAAATATTTTAAATACACTTATAATTACAATTATATTCTAAACCCTAATAATATTATGTTATAAGTAAGTTTATAAACCATTATTACAAAGTATATATGTATTTTTCATTAAAAAAATTAATATAATAATAAATAGCTAGGGGTAATTAGTATATTTTAATCACATTTTAAGAGATAAAGGATGTTTTTCAAACGTAAGTATTTTTTTAATTAAAAAATATTTTTCTTGTTGTTTTAATCAATGAAAGGCAAAAAATTGAAATTAGAAATTATAAAAAAAATGAAAAGTGAAAAAGTAATGAGAAAAAAATTCTATATTTAAGTTACTGGGCGAGAATTTTTTTTATCTACTGTTTTACTTACTAAAATCTCAAAATCAAACAAAACTTTACATTGATAGTTATTGTTGCAGAGTTTACAGCTTAGTATATTCCAAGAGAGAATTGAAGGTACACACACACACACACACACGCACGCACATATATATATATATATATATATATAGCTAGTATGGTGATTACAGAAACTTTAAACTTCCCAAATAATAAAAAATATCAGATGAAAGCAATAACAACTTATTTTTATCACACCATATGTATAATAACCCTTGTTTGATTTAGGAATGCAATAGGGGGTTAAGCACAGCTCCAACAAAGAACAAAACCCCAGATGTCCCTTCCTTTATTAAGAACATGAAAGGATGGTCTGCTACGAAGCTTGGAATTGGATACCTTAAGCATAGCTTTTCTATTCTAGCAGCACTGGAAGCTGCAGCTTCAGTTCCTTCCTCATTGACTTCAATGAAGGACTTATGAAACATCTTCCTCACAAATAGGTCCGCAGGTGAGTCTACCATTTCCGTAATCTCTGCTTTTCTTCTGTCAAAAGGCAGGTTTAGTCCCAATTCTATCATAGACTCCGATGCTTCAAACTCGAATGAAAACTTGAACCTTGGAACCCAGAAATCAGAAATCTTCTCTTCGAAAAGATCGAATCGCTTGTTAAAGTATTCAGGGTGAGACTTAAACATTTGTAGCAAGTTCATCAAGCCGTCTCTTGCATCTGGCAGAAAGAAATACATAGCAAATTTCCTAGTGGGTTGACTATTTTTGTAAGGGAGTTTAAGGATTTTATAACCGTCAAACGATCTGTAAAGATAACGTTCGAATCTAGTGCTAGTCATGAAAGGAACATGAACTTTCTGACCATTCAGGAGGTGAAAGTCCCTACTTTTAGTTTTTGATGTATCAAATACCTGGGCCCATTTGCCTTTGAAGTAAAGTGCGTTTGCAAGGATCAGAGCTGTGTCTTCATTTATAGACTCCAGGGCCTCAGCTGTGAGCAGGTTTTTGATGAGTCCTCTTGTTGCAGTCTGAGCCCAGGAATTACCTTCAGCTACAACCTCTTCAGCCTTAATTGTTTAAGGACAAGACAATCCAAATAATGGTCAGAACTTAAAAGATGCCAAAATTCCAGATGCAACCTAATTCTTGTTGAAAACTAGAAGTTATTTAACTGGAAATATAGGAACACATAATTTCTAATTGAACAAATATAATTAATGTGAGAAAACAAAAGAAGCCCAACCTTATTGGCAAAGTCAACGTCTTTGGCAATGCCATGGTAAACACCTTCCACAATTTCTAGGAAAGATGGCTTCAGTTTTAGGCCTTCACCGACCCAAGCACCATTAACAAGGGACAAGTCTGGATCACCTCCTGCAAAGCTATTGCTTTCATTGGCCGGTGATGCAAGAGCAATCATTTGGGAAGACAGTGAATTGAGATCCTTAAGGCTTTTTGATCCCAGACAATGAAATAGCTGCTCTAAAGTACGCCCCTTGGATCCAACCGCAATCAAGCTCAATAAAAGATGGAATGAAAATGGTGAGATCACTGTATTTGATCCCTTTGCAACATTTTTCTGCAAAATAAGGTTAGCCAACTGCAGAAAGAAATCAGTGTTGAAACTGCTGGTTTCCGCCTGCTTTGGAAACTCCATCATAGTCTATTTTCTGTCTTGTAATAATTTCATGTAGTTTGTCTTGTTTATATAGAAAACGAAATGGTGGGTTTCTTAGTCCCCAAGTAAAATATTTTGACTAGCTGGCTCGTCTTTACTTGTTTACAAGATTACACTAGATTAGATACCAGTGGCATCACTTCGACTTTACAAGGAAATAATCAGTTTTTGTGAGATAGCAGGGAGCAAGTTCCATGAAAGCATAAATTATGATATTACAAATCTATCCATCTATCTTCTACACTATGATATTTGAGTCCTAGGACTCAAAGGTATTTTCTTAAATTTTCTAAGGCTATTTTCGTCAAAGAGTGTTCCGTAAGTGGGAGAATTTCAAAAAAGGTAAGAAACTGATGTTTATTAAAAATGAATGAAATCAGAAAAATAATTTCAAAAAATAAATAGTAATTATTTGAATTATTGATAAATAGATTGTAACTATCTTTTCACCTTTATTTTTATTTGCTTTGCTTATTATTTTCTTTTGTTAAAAAATTTATATTTATATTCATATTATATTTTATTTTTAAAATATTATAAATTTTTATGTGTTAATAATATATGTTATTTAATTTATACTTTTATACATTCGTTTATTCATATAGTGTTCATATAATTTTTTGTACTGTATTTTAATTATTTTATATTTATCGTATTCGTGTTATTTTTTTATACATTTAAAGTATTATAAATTTATATATAAAATTTTTTTACAGTAGTTAGGCATTTATGTATATTTAATATATTCATCTATTCGGGTTGTATTTATATTATTTTTTGCTTCATGTTTGTATTATGTCTTAGTTTAATACTAACATCTATACTACACATGTAAAAAAATTTGATCTTATATATTTTAAAGGGGTTAGTCTATATGGTAAATTACATATCAGATTAGATATTTGTATTCGACTCGTTTGATGAAAATTTTATTTTATTAATATTTTTTAATTATATATTTAAAGTGCTTGATCCATTGATCCTGTCGATAATTTATATGTCAATTTAAAATTAGTTTATTAATTATTTTTAGTTTTTTATATTTAATTTTTATTTTTATTAAGGTATTGATCTTCACTGTAATTCACTGGTTAGTTTAAAATTGATATTCGACCTACTTGAAAAAAATATATTTCATTAATTATTTTTAATTTGTTATATTTAAGTTTATTATTTGATTTTTAAATGAGGTACTTAAAGAAATTATTCTGCACATGACCTATGGGTCTATTTATGATATATACATAACAAGCACATAACAAAATTATTTTATTAATTGATTTTTTGTTTAATTTTTAAATGATGCATTTAAAATGTTAATCTATATGTTGACTTACGGCTTGATTTAGAATCCGTACCTAATTAATAAGATAAAAAATTAAAATTTTTTATCTTATTAATTATTTTTATTTTATTTTTAAATAATTTATTTAAAGGATTAGTTTGTACATTGACTCGCAGATCAATTTAAAATCCATACCACATCTATTAAAAAATAAAATAAAAATTTATTTTAGTAATTATTTTTATTTTAATTTTAAAAGTTTATTTAAAGGGATTAATCTACATGTTAACTCGAAGGTTAATTTAGGATTTATACTCGAGCCGACTGGTGAAAAAAGTTTAAAAATATTTATATTAAATTTATTTTTAAATAGTGTATTTAAAATAATTGATTTACACTTTGACTCATGGATAGATTTAAAATCCATATCAAATTTAAATAAATAAGTATTATTTAATAAAATTAAAATTTTATTAAAATTAATCAAAAATTAAAAAATTAAAAAATATCATTAATTATTTTTTCAAAATGATATATTTAGAGTAATAAATTTACTTAATAATTTTAAATTAATTAAAATTTATATCTAATTTTAAATTCATATTTATTATTTAATAAAATTTAATTTATAATTTATCTTTGATTAATAATAATTAAAATTTATATAATAAAAATAACTCTAGCAAAGCCGAGACATAACATTAGTTTACAATTATAATTCAGTCCTGATATTCTGCTTCCGTGCTAGAGTGAGAGGTAACTGTTTGTTTCTTACTGTGCCATGAAATAAGAGATGTGCTAAGAAGGAAACAATAGCCAGTAGTGGATCGGTGATCAGTTGGATCTTTAGCCCAATCAGCATCAGAGTATGCTCATAACTCCAGTGGAGAAGAATGATAAAAATGAAAACCATGAAATAAAGTTCCTCTGACACACCAAAGAATACGAAGAACAACAAAAAATGAGTGGTACGAGGTGTAGACATGAATTAACTCGCGACGTGAACAATAAGTGCAATATCTGGACGAGAGATAATGAGACAAATAAGATTGCCAACCTATTGGCGATAAAGTATGCCATCACTAAGAAGATACCCATCAGTAGCAGAAATATGATTATTAGAGTCAAGTGGAGTGCTAGCTGTCTTAGTGTCAGTGATACCAGCACGAGAGATAAGATTAGTGGCATACTTTGCTTGTGATAAATAATAACCAAATTCATCAAATGATACTTCAAGGCCCAAAAAATAACTCAGATTGCCAAGGTCTTTCATCTCAAACTGTTGATGGAGAAAAGATTTAAGAGTAGAGATACCATGTGTGTCATCATCAGTTATTATCATGTCATCGACATAGAGAAAAAGAAGAGTGTTCCCTTGATCTGTTTTGCTTAGGAGCAAAGCATGATCGTAAGAGCTGGATTGGAAGCCTAGATGTCCAATAGTGGAACTAAATTTTGCAAACCAGGCTCGAGGAGCTTATTTTAGTCCATATAAGGCTTTGCAAAGACGACAAACCTTAGTTAGAGGATTATTATATCCAGGAGGAGGTTGCATGTACACTTTTACATTCAGAGATGTGATGACCAGGCTTTTTGAAGTAGTGGTAAGACCCTTTGTAAAACTTTTTGATGGCTTTTGGAGGAATCTGAGAAAATGAGGTCTGAGTGGCAAGAACAACATCAATGATAAAGCAGACTTTTCTAAACGACGTGCATTGAGTCGACTTTCTTCTATGATTAATTCCTTGATTACAGTATCAAGAGTTGGCAAGGAACCCTTTCTAGAGAAGAGAGCTAAAAATGGATTCAAATTCATCTCGAAGGGTCATCAATAAGTGCTAGATATGCTGACGGTCACAGAGAATTGCATAGATGGTGGCTGCAACCAGACTAAGCAATGCTGGATCTCCAAGTGTGATTTGATCCCAAAGCTCTTGTAATTCTAACACATAGCTATGGATTGTTTAGCCAGGTTGTTATTGCATCCGATAAAGTCTTTTATAGAGCTGAAACTAATAAACATCATCAGATACAGAATAACGATTCTTTAAAAAATTCCATACCTCCTGAGTAGTGCCAAAGCATAGAAAATTAAGCTTAATTACTTTAGCAAATGTATTTCGAAACCATGTTAAAATTTGATGATTCATGCTATCCCAAGACACTAGGCGCTCTGTAAATTTTTTTTCTTCTTCGTCTGCCTTCTTGGTTGGTTTTGGAATTTTTCCAGTATCAACACGCCAAAGAAGCATCATTTTAAAGAAACTACACATTTCCTCAGCCCACAAATCATAGTTCGACCCATTAAAGATGACATTGATAGGATTGGGAATGTATTGAGGGAGCTTAGAGGCATCCATATTAAATAAAAGGTAATAGATTAAAGAAAACCTGTCTGTAGAGCTTGAATTTGACCAATCTGACCTTAAAAATGAATTCAGCGCACTTCAAAACCTTAGGAACTAGTTTGGTTTATTAAAAAACTGGGTAAATACAGGGCGAACCAATCAGTCAAAGCAATAGTCAACGGGTATGAACCAAATCGAACCAGACAACAAGGAGGAGCTATGTGAACACGTGGACCAATAGAATTTTGACACACGTCAATTAATATGATGACGTGGCATTAATAGGATGTCGACATGATGATGATGTGGTAGCGGCTGACGTGGCATTGACTTTGTTGCTAACGTGGCACTATGTGTGCGCTGATGTGTTTGATGACATGGCACTGACGAGATATTGACTGGATACTGAAGTGGTGATGACTGGACTCGTTTGATGATGTGTTGGATGTCGTGGCTTGATAATGTTGCACTGGGACCAAAATGATGTTTTAATCATCTTCTTCCCAAGATTATTTTAGAAATCAAAGTTTTTCTAGCAGCGTGCTCCGACGCTGCGTGAAGGTGCTGGATAGGTTTTTGGGAGCCGTATATCTGCGGTTGTGATCTACACAAGAAGAAGAACCATTTGGTATCTGCCAAATTGCTATAAGGCGAACCAAAGATCTCGAAAATTGGTAAAAGACCCCCAAAGATGGAGCCTAGGATTTTTTTTAACAAAAAAAGCTCTGATGCCATGTGAAAATATGAAGAAAATACAAGAGATGAGAGAAAGATTTATGGTTTTTTATATGTTTATTCACATATACAGTGGAGGAATTTATACACATTGAATTATACTAAACTAGGAAAGAATATCTAATAGTTGACTACTATATAATATGGTAATATCTAATATATGATAATTAGCTAGATATTGTAATATATGGTAATTAGCTAGATATTGTAACAAGAATAATTATTCTGAATATAAAAGATAGAATAGAGGATTGAAGTGAACAATTTCTGAAGGTATAAATAGTGTTCAAAGAGTCAAATTCTTAGGCTATGACACTATTAAACACCTTGGACAACTTCTTGGAAAGAAGGTTTTAGCCTTCAGCTGGAGGCTTATGTCCGCCCAGGTACTATTGACAAATGACAAGTTTGGATCACCTTTGCCAAATTTATTGCTTTCATTGCCGGGTTATGCAAGAGAAAACATTTGGGAAGGTAGTGAAGCCAGATCCTTAATGCTCCTTGATTGTAAACAGTTAAGCAGCTACTTTAGTTGCAATCTAGCTGAGCTCAAATATGAGAAGTTTGAGTTAATTTGAATAAAGAAAAATACAAACTCTCAATTCAAAATTAAAAGTTCGAAACTCGATTTGAATGAATATCTTTTATTCATTATTTTCTTCTCCATTATCCTTTATGCCCTTCATTTAAATATAGTGATATATATATATGCTACTTTTGTCTCAAATAAAATGTCGCATTTTGACTTTTGTTAGTCAAATTTTTTTAACTTTGACTTCTTATTACTCTATGTTTATTATTGATAAAAATTTGAAAAAATATATTTAAAAAACGTTGAATGAAGTAGTTTTTAAATAATATTTTATAAAATTTAGTTAATTAAAATATTTAACATAATAGAGGTCAAAGTTTGAAAAAATTAACAAAAAAAATCAACTGATAATTTAATTGGGACAGAGGGAGTATATTTATATATATAATTGATGTAGTATTTAAGGAGTGAAAATTATAAGATAAGAAATTATGATTAATTTTTTTTACAATTTTGTAAGTACAAAATTTTTTTTAATTGAGTGCTTTAATTAATTGTTAATTTATATAGATCTTTACTAAAACTTAATGGAAAATTACTTAGTATACCGATGGTGAAGGTTTTTTAACTCTATAAATTGGGTTAATAAGCTGTCATATGTCTCATTTATTTATTTATTATTTTTTAAATATACAAAAAAGAAATATGACAGTTTTTAACTTTGCTTGTGAAGTTAAAAAAAACTTTACTGTCAGTGCATCAAATAATTATCCAAGTTTAATTCTATTATATTTTTATTGTTGATGTTACATTTTATGTTTTATTGTATGTTTAGCATCTTTAGACTCTTTACTTATTGTTACATTTTTGTAATTTATATTAATTGCTAGTCTTTTTTTTTTAGTTGGCAAAGATGTGCATCAAATGTCCAATGTTTCATATTTTTTATCAAATGTTCAATTTAACTCTTGCTAATAACTCTGTCGTAAAAACCAATCAAGCCATGGATGTGCAAATCATTTATAAGCAATTTCTTTTCAAATATTTTCCTTTCAAGTTTTGGTCCAACTCCAACTATTACTTATAACTTATTGATATCAAATGCTATGAGTTGCTTAAAGCCAATATTGCAATTCAAGGGCGAATATCCATTAGATTCGGATAAAGCTGACCTTTGAATTTGATATGTTAAGAATTTAGTGGCAAAAATTCATTCTAGAAATGTAATATATCTATTTCTTTCTGCAAAAGAAAACATCGACAATGAGCGAATACTTAAGTAGTAACGTAAAGAATGAGAATGTGAAGTGCCTATTAAGTGAACATGCAGAAAGTAGAATAACACCACCTAATAAGGAGCTTGATAGCTTAAATGACAGTGCATTTTTTTTAACAATTTAAATTAAATTCCCTCCTATCTTTTTTTTCTCATTTTTTTTATATATATATATATAGCAACTCTTAATGATTTCTTTTTAAAACAATTGATGCCGGTTAAGGTGATATTTCACTGCAAGTGAAAAGACTTATCAGCAATGGAGTAATTCTGATGAAATTTTTGTCGGAAACAGTTGAAACTTTTTCTAACTGAACTTCGGTCAGAACAAGTCCAATTCCATCGAAAATACACTTAGCTCATCACTAGTTATGTGCGCCACGTACGTGCCAAAAACTTTTCGTTCAAAATTTAGTTTTTGCAAGGAATATTATGTTGGAAAAAAATAAATTACATATTTTTTTTAAATAAAAAATATTTCACATTATAATTTGGTTGAAAATACTTTTTTTCGATCGAATTTTTTGTCGGTAGTAATCATTTTCATTGATGGAAGATTTGGTCGGGAAAAGAATTTTTGACCAGTTCTTTTTCTTTGGGGGAGGGGAATTCCAACCTTAAACATTTTCAATGAAAAATTTTGTTAGGAAAATTATTTTTGACCGAATTTTCATCGGAAATACTTATTCTAATGGAACTGGCTTGGGAAAATATTTCGCTCAAACTATTTTCAACAGAAATTCAATCATATCTTATATGTTATAGTTACGGATGTAAAAGATATTACTTTAGTTATTGTAATTGTTATGGTCTTAATTTTTTTTATTTTACATAACTTACTATAAAATATAATCATAAAAATTCTTTTTAATTATTTTAAAATAATTTATGATACTTTAATGTTATTTTATTTATAAAAGGAAAAGGTTATTCATGAATTATAAATTGAATTTATATAAATGTAAATTTTAATTGTACAAATCACTAACCATTTTCATCTTAATTATAATAAATATCAATAATAAAAAAGGCTAAAATCATAAAATTATGACGATAATGTCGTATTATGACTATTATTTAAGTATCAAATTGCAACATAAGAAAAATTAATGGCTTTTTTTTTTAATTTTTAAATAATAGTATAGGATAAAATGCCATTAATAATCGGGCGAACACAAATCCACTATTCTTTTTCTATCTCGCATTCTACCTCACCATTCTGTAACGTTTCTTTGGTTTAACATCTATGTACGGCATTATTTAATTTAGTTTAAAAGTAAATAAAAATAAAAGTCTTCTAAACAAAGTAAAAAAAAAAAAGGAAAAATCAGATGTTTTAATTTGAAATTAGTTTAGTTTTGATTTTCCTTTTGTATTTAATTTCTAATTTTAACTCGTTGTATTAAAAAATATATAACATTTTTACCATTAAAATGTAATAAAAGCTGTACTTCTCTCTCAGTTTGAAAAAAAAATATTTTCTTACTCTTTAAGGTTTAGTAAAAATATGCTAATTAGCTTGATCTGTTACCCTATTAAGTTTAAATTTAAACAAAAAGATTTATATATCCTAAGTTGAATTTAATTTCAAGATAAAATTTTTTTGTTAATTATTAATTAATTTAGGTCATTTTTAATTAAAAAATTTTAAACTATCTTTAATTATTATTAAATT
>JBBYHM010000005.1:5142493-5171509 GCA_038381775.1 Adansonia rubrostipa | reverse complement strand
CCTACTTAATCTAAAAACTAATTAATTCTGATTAAACTGTTAATTTTATTTAACTTGATAATTTTCCATAAGTCCATTTCTAATTTGAAATAAAATCATAGCAATTTTAGTTTAATAGAATAATTATGTACTAATTATCAGAGTAAAATTAACTACAGTAAATTAATTAAATCTAATCACAAAATTAAAATAAATAACTAAATAAATATATAAAATAATTTTTAATATATTTAGAATATTATTCATATTTAATATAAATAAATATTTAAACAAGAGTTTATAAATATTAAATTAATTATATAAATAATTAATTTTTCATATCTATTTAATTTAAATTAATCCCTATATTTATCAGAAGATAAATATAGTTAATTTAAATTGCCAATCCTTGTCTAAAAAATTATTTAATCAAATTAAATATATATTCTAAATAAATAATACCATAAATTATCTTTTATTTATTTACTGAAGAAAATATGTACACCACCAAAAGGAAGTGTATTTGGCGTACCACTTTACTATATTAAGAATCATCAACTATGGATATTTTGATCAATAACCATCCGTTAAGGAATTATGTTGAGCTAGCTGAAGGACTAACTAGAAATATAAAATTAGGCTCCAATAATCTATGTATTAATTATTATATACTAAATAACTAATCACGCAATTATTAATCATAGATTCATACCTCTAAAGACCTAAAACTATACTCCTAATTATATATCATATTACGTAAGCTCTATAAATAGCCTTTTATTCCAATGACCTTGTCATATATGTAATATTCTCATATGATATCCATGATTAACTTAAAGTCTGTTTGACCTACTTGATCAACTTATCTTAAAGTTCTATTATACTCTATATGTGAAAATGATTGTTTACCATATGTGAACAATTTGTCATTTGACGTACAAATGACCTAGGCCTCGTCCATTTTCACTGTCCCGTATAATGCCTTTTAAGAGGGTAACCTTAACTCTTTAGAGGAGCTATTATTCCATATCTGTAAGTAAAGCTCTTATCAAGTATAAGTCATTTACCCAATGAACAGATCTAGTAGCCTACTACTTTGAGATGCTTTACCCTTTGGAACATCAAAGTTTATAAGTTATACACATGGAGTCAATTACTTACTTAGGATTAAGGTAATTACATAATAAACATTAAAAGTGAATTAATCCAAGTAAATAGACATATTAATAGATTAATTACACTTTGGGCCTGTCCTAAGTATCACCACCTCTAGGTGATACAACTATGTCTTTACTCAGGAGGCAGCCCACTCTAGATGGCTACAACAAGCCATCTCACAAATTGAATTTTGTGATATAATAGTCTAAACATGAGTTAATTGATCATATTAAACCCATAGACTGTGGACTATCAATTTAGACTACTTACATTAGAATATTGTCTTCTCATATATAAAGTCCATTACATGCAACATTCTAACAGTATATTTACAAGTAGTCAATGAGCGATATTTACTTGCATTTACTTTAACATGCAAAGTAAACAAGGATGAAATAGTAATGATATAATGAAAACTTGAATATATAAATATGAATAATCAATTCAAACTAATGAAATACATCAAAATATCTTTCATCTTTTTGGTATTCCTAACATGCACACTATTTCTTAGTGGTTCATAGCCATGCACTCATGTGCACATGTGTGCCTCAGAAGCATGCTAGAGTTCAAATCCCATTAACTGGATTATTGCACAAGCAAGCACATTGCACCCTAAGGTGTTTGCACTCTTAGAGCTATGTTGGGGCATAATCTGCACTGGCACATGCATCACACCTGCGGGTGCACACATGCTTGGTTTACTATTAAGGCAGTCTCCTTAGTAGCTACTCAAGCCTAGTAGGCACGTGTACTACACTTTAAGGAGCAAGAGACCACTGAGGCTTATGCCTTAGAGTCTTGATAGGACAAATAGGCCTATGCACAATAATCATGGGTGCATGTAAGCTTGGCATTCTATCAGGGCCTAGTGCACTAGGGACTAATATCACTTGGGTGGCATGCACTCGTGCACCTGCATGTGTGTGGCTAGGTGCACGCTTGAGGCTCATGCCCCAACGCCATTAATGTCTAACCAAGTATACACCTAGCACACCCATATGCACACGTTCCTAGTTGCACAACTGGGGCTTTTACCGTAGACGCCTATTGCTAAGCCTAGCATGTGCCCTAGTAGCGTCTAATGATATGCAAATGCGTGCCACCAAGGATCAAGCCTTAGCAACACCCCATGCGACACAGGGTCCATTATCGAGGCTTGTGCCCTAGTAGAGCTTGATGTTAAATGCCCCCTTTTTTTTTTTTGAAAATTCAAGCTCATGCTTATTAATATAAACATAAAAATTTAATCAAAATTAAACATACACAGTGGAAAATAAACACAAAATACCTAGGTTTTTTAGGATCTTAGGCAAAAATATACATATGTTTGAATAATAATTTAAAACATATATCTGATAGAAATCATGGTACTTCAAGATTCGTAACTCTAAATGTGTCAATCCCTACATGAGCCTACCATGGCTTGATTCCTTTAATCCCTTCTTGATTCCAAAAGTAGTCAAGTATTTTACCTCTAATTATGATTCACATAGATGTATTTGGGAACCTTTTCAAGGTATGGTGGTTCTTAGTGCTAGCTAGAAGGCTTTTCAAGACTTAACGAAAATATATATATAGCCAATAAGTTCAAATTTGAAATAATCTAGAAGCAATTCCAACACCTATTGTGCTAAGAGGAAAAGAAAGTAACTTCATAAGGAAGTTGTTGCTTTAAGCAGATGCTAATAAACTAGTCCAAAAATCTTAATTTTTTGATCCCAATTAATCCTTTTTAAATAGAAAACTAATTTTCTACTTTCACTCGGATCAAAAACAATTTTAAATCACTCAAAAACTCAAGATTAGCTAAAGGACTATGTTACTAGCGCCTAGGATTTTTAGAAAGCTTTATGAGCTAATTCAATCTAATAATGTATAATAATAAACTTAAAATTAGGTAGGGTTAATTAATGGGTCAACGAAGCCTATTACTAGCATAACTAGAAGGTGGTGCCACCTTTGAGTATTTCTTGTAGACCAATTAAAACTACTTTAATTAGCTTGTCCAAGATTGGGCCATAATAGTAACTTATTAATATTTCAGCCCGATAGCACACCAAGTATAGCTATTCCATGTGCCTAGCCTATTAGCAAGCCCAACTTGGAGTAGTTCACAACTAAACTCTTTAGGCTTGATAATTAAGGCTTTTAGCCTAACCCTTTAATCTACATGTTAGATAATTTAATTCATAACTAAATTTTCTAACCAAAGTAAAACAATTTTTACTTCATGTAAATAATATTAAGTAATTAATTAAATAATTTTAAAAAACTCTATTCAAGTTTTCAAATACAATTATTTGGCTTTATTTAATAATATCCCTAAGATTGTGTCTACAAATATACGTTATCTTTATAAGACATTCTTATCTTTATTCTCATATTAAGACATTTCTTATTAGATTTTGTGAATCTAGTTTATATCTTTAATAATATTTAATTGAATTAATTCAATTAAATCCTCTTCATTGTACTTTTTTTTTAATTAAATCATACTAAATTAAATCTTGATTTTAATCCAACAGATCATCTTTTTTGTGTGACACATTAGGTTCCCAACACGTTATCAATGAATATAATTAATCTCATTAGTTATATTCATAGATCAAGAGCGAGATCTAGTAACCCGTCATGACCACCTAAATGTTGAAGAGAGAGATCTAGAAATATTTTAGTAACTAGCCTCTAACTATACTTCTATCCTTTCACCAAATATCCTAGAAAGATCTTAAGCACAGTGCAGTGTCTACTCATATATCAATCCATATTAGTTTTTGCAGCTTTTGGTTAACCTCATGAATTTGGAGAAACAATTGTTCCTAAATTCATTATGTGTTGGCCAATAACTTTATCAAGTTAACCAAAACCAAGAACATATGAGATATGTCTCCAATGTCGCTCGGAGTGGTGAATCCTTTCTGGGTCACTCATTCATCCATCATATGCTTTATGTCATACCCAATACCACTCTTATTTTGGCATCCATCCATTGTAGACCCCTTTGCAATAGATCAAAGAATAAAACTCCTAATATGAGATGACCTAGTATTACAAGTTTAAAGACTAATATACATGGCTGGCACATAAGAATATACTCCATAGACACTTGAGTGACTTACAACAAATGCAGTTCTCATATGAGTCATGTTCAGTGAACTTGTTTCCATAAAACAAGTACCCATATGATATCCCTAAGTATCTTTATACTTTAACTTCTAGGAGATCAAAGAGTTGCATAAATCAAATGAGTAGAGGCTTAGCATATGCTAGCTTTTGTGCATTGTCAATGCCCTATCTTGAAAATTTGATGACTAGGAATGTTTTTAGAAACATGACTTTAATGCATAAGGATCTTATTGTCGTAACTTATAACTAATTTTGCAACATCGTGTTTTATGGGCTTCTTTCAATTAATGTTTTTATGAGTGTCAATCATGCCACTAACATGTAAGAAAGCCTTGAATCGCTAATTAAAGTGATTGGTTTGCATTATTAATTTATATATGCCTTATACAAGCTAATTGGCTTTAATGCATATATTAATACCTGCTGTTGGTGTTTGCGCTCCACCAGTAGTATTTGCCTTGTAGGCACTCCCATGCATGGATGCTTAAGTATGCCTGGTTGGGCTATGATGGTTTGTACCCTAGCAGTCTTCGGACCTAGGGTTCCCTCTTATGGACTTTTGCTCGAGAGTTCTATACACTGCATTACGCTATTTGTTCTGGGTGGCTTCTTATTACCATAAAACAAATAAGTTAGTAATAAATTACGATAAGCAAATCTACATTTTCTAAGGACGATTACAGCAAAAAAATTTAAAAAATAAAATAAAATAATGAAAAAATGATCAAGCTATGTGGTGATGATACCACATCTAATTATGTATTTAGAAACCTCTATATATCCATTCTAAAATCTAAAGGATCATGATCGATAAACTTAAAGCATGTATATGATTTCATGATAATCAACATAATAGAAAACCTAGAATGCCAATTCTATAATAATTGAATCCATACATAATTAAGAAGAATTTTTTATTGTAAGATTTATCCATATGGCATAATCATGACCTGGCTCAGATACCATTTGTAGGAGAAATAGAACAAATGGAGCAATAGAACTTCTAAAACAATTTAATTAGGTCAAACTCAATTATGTTGCCATATACAATCTATCCTAGTCAACTGACCTTAGCTATTGATCCGATAATGCCATCCAATATTGATTAGAGTAAATCCATCTGAAAGCATCAAGTAACCAACTTTTCCCACTATTCTTCAATTCACGGATGATAAAGTGTGTAGGCATTCTTTCTATCGATCAACTGTGATTTGTATGACTGGATTCTCCTTCAAAACCACCTTGTAACAATAAATCTATTATTATGAGATGTTCAAACATTAACCTAGAGGTTGGTGCAATAGTTGAACCTGAAACCCTAAATCAAAGCTTCTAATTATATCAAGTAATCAGGCAACCCTTTTGTTATCTTAATTAGGTTTACATCTATTTATTTTAGTTCCTTTCCCAAGAACCTTCTTTGATCGCATACCCTAGGGTAAACTCCTACAAGGTTCAGCTAACCTTAATGCATGTGGACAATATCTTGGCCTAATACATTTTTTTAGGCGTCAAATAGATTTAATTTGAATTCTTTATTTAATTCTAATTAAACTGTTAATTTTATTTTCTTAGATAATTTTCCATAAATCCAATTTTATTTCAAAATAAGATCATGGCAACCTTATTTAAACAGAATAATTATGTAATACTTGTCAAAATAAAATTAAATATAGTAAAATAATTATTTAACCTAAAAAATTACAATAATATAATAATAATTTTTTAGTAAAATTTATTTGGAATGTTATTTATATTTATTTTATAAATAAATATTTAAATAAGATTGTATAGACACTAATTCAATTAAATAATTAATTAATTTACCAATATCTATTTAATTTAAATTAATTCTTATATTTATCAAAAGATAAATATAAAATAATTTAAATTACTAATTCTGGTGTTAAATAAATATTTACTCAAATTAAATATACATCCTAAATAAATAATACAAAAAAATATCTTTTATTATTTATTAAAGAAAATGTCTACAAAATGAGTGTACTTAGCACACCACTTCATCATATTAAGAACCTTCTAACATTAGGTATTCTGATCGATAACCATTAGTTAAGGAGTTATGTTGAGCTAGTGAAAGGACCAATTAGACATATATAATTAGGTTTCAATAATCTACGTGTTTAAATATTCTATACTAAATAAATCAGTCACATAATTGTTTATCTTAAAGTATAGCACTAAAGATCTGAGACTGCCCTTCTGATTATAAAACATATTACGTAAGCTTTATAAATAGCCTTTTAATCTGATAACCTTGTCATACGTGTAATACCTTCATATTATATTCGTGATCAACTTAAGGTTAAAATCTATTTTACCTATTTGATTACTTTGAATGGAATCTGTAGTCCCAATGAAGTTTCGCCTTATGCAATAATAGCATTTACAATTTACAGAATTATCATAAATAAATAGCAAAAACAGTAAAGATGGAAATAGTCGAACTTCCTTTTTGGATCTTTAAAAGGAATGTAAACTTATAGTATATTAAAAAAATCAAATTTAATAAAATTAAATTATACATCTGTAAAATGGATTACCTAACTCTCATATATCATAATACAGAGTTATATACAATTCGAGATTAGTGTCTGATCATATATATGAGCTCATGAGCAATGTACTTGTCTTGCCTCCAATGATAATCCACATGGATGATAATGGGAGCCTTCTCAAGATCAGTGGTTCTTCGATGCTAGCTAGAAGACTTAACGGGTTTTAACCAAAAGATGATCATGGATAGCTTCTTCTTTCACACATCTAAGAACTATTTTGGGATTTTGAATGCAAAAAAAAATGAAAGAATAATGGCTCCTTGAGGTGGTGTGATATTGGCAGCAATGGTGGTTTTCAACCTTAGGGTAACAGCACTTAGGAGAATTTATAAGAGAAAACTATTTTTTCAAAAACCAATAACAACCAAAAGTGTTTAAGGTAAAAATTAAGTTAGTTGTCCCCTCTTCTTAGTAGTTTTAGCCGAATTTAATCTCCTCAACTTGGAAGAGATTTGATCAAATCACAACTCCCTATGTACGTGAAATTTCTCCATCTTAAGTAAATGAATTTGATCATTGTTCCATCTACGGTGGCTGAACCCAGCAAGCAAAATAGTCTAAAGGAATTTCGATCAAGGCATGATGTATTTAGACATGTTTTAAGCTTTGTACACCTTAGATTGTTTAACTAGGTTAGGTTTCTATTAGAGTTTCAATCTAAATTAATCTCTTTTGTTTATCGTATAAATAAATCTTATTTATCTAATATAATTATCATATAATTAAATATAAGACAAATAAATTCAAAACCATTTAGCTAAATTAAATAATCCCTTTATGAATTTTTATCCAAATAATATTCATAAATTAAATTAAAACAATTTTAATTTAATAATAATCTTATTAGCATTAATTATCTAAATAATTAATATTTTAATAAGATTATCCAAGAATTCTAGAAGATAATTCCACCATACAATGTCTTAATTTAGACATTATCCATCCAGACATGGAATGTCTCAATTTAGATATTATTCAGATAAGACAATCATAACTACTATGTATTAAAAAGACAACAAAATCTAAATTTTTTCTCTTAAATTAATTCTTAATTGAACTTTTCAATTAAGTCCTCTATTCAATCATTTTTTACTTAATTAAGTCAAACTTAAATAAATCTTTATTTTAATTCGACATTATCATCCTATTGTGTGTGACCCAATAGGTCCCCAATATGTTGGCAATGTACATAATTAATCTAATTAATTACGTTCATAGATCAAGAGTAGGATCTAGCAGTCCATCATGACCACCAAAATATTAAAGAATCGATGTGACCTCATCGAAGCCTTTCAGTAACTAACCTATCAATGTAATAGTATTTTCACCACATATCTCAAAATAAGCATAAACATGTTATAGTATCTACTCATGCTTCAATCCATGTTTGATCTTGCAACTCATGATTAACGATCATTAATCTATAATGAATGATTCCTAATAATTCAATTTGCTCTAGCCAAAGGCTTCAATCCAAGTAACTATAGTCAAGATCATTTGAGATATGTCTCCAATGTCACTTGGACTAGTGAATTCTCTTTAGATCACTCATCCATTTACCATACAAATCATGCCATACCCAATGTCCTTTTATTTGATATCCATCCATTGTGGAACCATTCATAGTAAATCAAATTATGACACTCCTCATATGAGAGACACTCCTCATATGAGATGACTTGGTATCTCAAGTCTTAAGACTGGTTACACGATTGGCACATGATAACATATTCCATAGACCTTTGAATGAGTGATATCAAATGGAGTTCTCATACAGGCCATGTTCAGTGAACTTGTTTCATAAAATAAGCACCCGTATGCTATCCCTAAGTATCCCATATACTTCAACTCATGAGACCAGTTGCATGAATCATGTGCATGGAGGCTTAAAATTGCTAGTATTTTACGCATTTTTAATGTTTTATCTTGACAATATGATGACTAAGAATATTTTTAGAAACATGGCTTTGATGTATAAGGGTCTCACAATTGTAACTCTTCACAATTCCTTTGCAAAGCCATTGTGCTCTAAGGGCTTCATCCAATTAGTGTTTCCATGATCATCAATCATGCCACTAGCATGAAGGAAAAACCTTTATGACTATAAAATAGTAACATGTATATAGTTAATTAACTATGTATCCTATGTCCCAATCTGATTGGTTTAAAGGCATACACCAACACACTTTATCTTAAAGTTTCATTATACTCTCCATGTGAAAATGATTGTTCACCACATGTGAACAATTTATCATTTGAAATACAAATGATCGAGGCCTTGACCATTTTCATGATTTCATACAATACCTTGTAAGAGGATAACTATAACTTTTTATAAGAGCTATGATTCCAGATCTATAAGTAAAGCTTTCATCGAGACAAGTTATATACCCAACAAACCGGTTTAGCCACTTACTATTTTCAAATATCGCAACCTTTAGAACATCTAAGTATACAATTTATAAACATGGAGCCAATACTTAATCAAAATTTAGGTAATTACACAATAAATGCCAAAAGTGAATTAATCTAAGTAAATTGACTTATTAATAGATTATTTGCACTTTGGTCCAATTTAGTATATCACCAACTTTAGGCGATACATCTATGTCTCTACTTAAGAGTTGGCTTACTTTAGATGGTCAAGACAAACCATCTCTCCAATTAGATTTAGACACTTCATTTGGTTAATTCCTGATATTAACCCTATACATTACGAAATATCAATTTAGACTACTTACCTTAAAATGTTATTTCCTGCATATAAAGTCCATTATATGCAACATTCCAAAATACAAATAGTTAAGTAGCTATATTTGTTTACATTTACTTTAACATGTAAATTAACAGAGGATGGAGTAGTAATGATATAATGAAAAACTTGAATATTTAAATATGAATAATTAGTTCAAACTTAAAGAAATACATCATAATACTTTTCATCCTTAAAGCACTCCTAGTATTTTCCATTCACCTTTCACATGTTCCTCCACTGCAAAAGCCTTAATCCAATAAACCCTATAGTAGCCCCTAAAAACCCTTTAAAAACCCTTATTTTCACCTATTTTTTCTTTTCAAAACCCTCTCCGTTATTAACACAACCTTAGAGCTTATCTTTGGCCATATTTTCTTGCTAATCCATAGCAAAGAAAGGAAAGACAGTGACCTTATACATCATTGAAAAGAAAAAAAGAAGCAGAGAAGGATATTTCAAGAGAAAGGAGAAAAATATTTTGTTAAAGGTTTTTAGTATATTCCCTTCCATTTCTCTTTATTTCTCTACTTTAGCTCCTTATTATCTCATCTTAATATACTAATTTATGAAGCCATAACCTTGTTCTAGGAAATACATGCATCTTGAGTTTGGTTTGATGATATTTAGTGTTCTTAATGTTTTAGTGTTTTTTTAATGTCATCTAAAATCATTCCAAAATAGTTTCTGTTTCATGATTTCATGTCAATTTTGCTTTAGTTTTCACATTTAATCTTTGATAATATGCCTATTCTAACATGCTTTGGTTATGTCCATGAATTTAGATGCATTTTAGTCATGTTCTTATTGTTGAAATGATGGAGATACAATGATATTTATGATGGTTATTGAGATAAGATGTTGCTATGATTTTTAGTTCAGTATGTGTTTGTTTAAATGTCATTTGATGTTTATTGCTTGAGCACTTACCATTTTGAAAAAAAAAAATCCCTAAGTTAAATTAACATTTATTCCAATTTATTCCAATAAAATTGGAATAAATGTTAATTTAACATTTCCAACCTATTAACTCATTAATCTTAAGGGAAAAAATAAAGCTTATATGTTTGGATCCATGACCTAACAAGGCAAAATAAAGTTTATTTTTGTAGCTTATTTTATAACTTTAAAAGATCTTGTCTTGACTTGCTCATTGAAAGGTCTTATTGCAAGCTTTGATTCTTAATTAAATGCCAGAGGTAATAGATCGCTCATCGGCCCACTCACAGGATTTCAAATAGATCGGTAACTCCACTACCATGTACCCCAAATGACTAACATTCATGTAAACACCTAATTCCATCTAGGCCCCTTCCAAGCAACGAGAGCTCTATCTGAAACTTTAGATGAAATGCACCCATCTTTCTTCAGGGACCAATTTTTGACATCTTAGGATTTAACTAGAAGGTAATAAAATAAAAAAATAAAAATAAAAAATAGGAATAACTATTGGGTGCCATGTTGCCAAGCACTATACATGATGCTAAGCAAAAACCTTTTCTTGGGGAAGGCTTGAAATGCCTAGGGACTATATTGAAAAAATGTTTAAAAAATGTCAATTTTATGAAATTCATGAAAATGTATCAATATATGTCATTAATGTGTCGATACTTCATCGTGTTTTGGTTGTTTTAGGCTTAGAACATGCATTGTATTAATATAAGGCCATAGTGTATCAATACACTGTCGTGCTTTTCATGGATTTTTTGTTTTGGAAACACTTGTATCAATGCTACATGAAAACTTTTACTGTGAATGAGTTTTTTTCATCCAGGTTTTCTTATATTTCTTCTTCCTAATGGCTTTAGAGCACTTTATAACCATACAAAAGGTCTTTCATAGACATTTTTACATTAAAACATGCTCATGAGTACCACCCACATTGATTAAGCCATTAAAGCTTAAGTTAGATAAGATAAATGTGATTAATACTCAAATCATGCATGAGAACTAAATGGCATCTAGTTTGGTTATTTCTTGACCATTTTGAGTAAAGTATTATTTTAGGTTAGAGTTAAAAGCACTTTCTTGCATAAAATCGAGACATGGCTATTTAGAATAGGAGTTTTCTTTAAAGGTATGTAGTTGAGATTGTCCACTATACTCAACTGAAAACATGCTCCATTTAGAAAGGTTTTAGTCTTTCATAAGACCACCTAGTCTTACAGATCATTTACTTACAAGTAAAAGGTGAATAGTCATGAAAGTAATGGATGTGTAACTGATTAGACCAAGGAGATTTTAAACTTTTGAGGTGTCCAAAATGAGAGAGACTGGTTCTTAGTTGAGAAAAAACCAAAAAAAAAAAGAGAAAAAAAAAAGAGAAAAAAAAGAGAAAAACAAGGGAAGAAAAGGAAAGATCATTTAAATCCATTTGAAGGTGGTTTTCTTGCTTATTCTTTTTCAATATTTTTTCTTTCCCTTTATGAGCTTGATGATGTTCGGCTTTGGCTTGGGTGATGATTTGAGCCAAAGGTGCTAAAACCATGTTTAAGGTAAAAATTTTGAGCAATAATCATCAATTGCTTTTAGTTTAGTTTCTTTAATAATTTTAGTTTAAAATTTCATAAAAATCATTTTTCCATCAAGAAAACTTGTTTTTCAAATGTTTTATGTTAAATTTCTTTAGTTCATATATAGTTTTCATCAAGTTTTTTTGTGCTCTAACTTTTGTTGACTTTTTATGTTACTCATGTTCTATGATATGTTATGATCCGTGTATTATAGAACATTTTCATGCATTATAGTCATGATCCATACGTGCATGCATTTTCCATGAAAACATTATGATTATGGCAACCTCACTATGTATGTTAGTGTACATGGTAATAGGCGATTTTATGTTTAAAATCATGTATGAAATGCATTTTATGACATTTTCATGCATTATGATAATGTTTCACATGTCCATGCATTATCCATGAGAATATTGTGATTATGACCATGTCACTATGCATAATGATGAATCCATTTATGTTCATGCCATAGTTGTATGTTTGCTAATAAAAATGGCTATGGGCACATTTAAGAGTGGTAGAAGCTTAACAAGACCATTTATGCATTCTTATGTATTTTAAGGTCATTATAGTAATTTGTAATGTTTTAGGGCTATTTATGTAATCCCATGCATTTTAAGGCCATTTTAGTATTTTTCATGATTTAAGGGTTATTATGTAATTTCTTGTATTTTAAAACTATTTTAGTCAATTTTTCATGATTTAAGGGGTTGTTATGTAATTTCATGCATTTTAGCACCGTTTTCATCATTTTCCATGATTTAGGATCATATATGCAATTTCATACATTTTAGGGTAATTTTAGTAAGTTGGCATGTTTTAGGGACTTCAATGCCATTTTGTGAATTTTGCTATCATTTGGGTCATTTTTGATAACTTAGGGACTTTTATATCATTTTATGCATTTTAATGTCATTTAGGTCATTTTCTATGATCTAGGGACTTAAATGTAATTTTGTGAATTTTGATGTCATTTAGGTCATTTTTCTTGACTTAGGGACTTTTATGTCATTTCATGTAGTTTAATGTTATTCAAGTCAGTTTCCATGATCTGGAGACTTTTATGCAATTTTTAAATGTTGGAGTCATTTAGATCATTTTCCATGATCTAGGAACTTTCATAGAATTTCATGCATCTTAGAGATATTTAAGTCATTTTCAATGACTTAAGAGTTATTATGCAACATTTCTTGAATTTAAATCATATTCTATGATTTAGGGACCATTTCATAATGTACATGCATGCAGGTCCATTTAGACTATTTTCCATAATCAAATGATTATTTTGAAATTTCATGTATGTACTCTAAAACCATTTTCATGGTGGTAAACTCTAAACTAATATATTTATATGTTAATTATAATATATTAAAAAATCTGAGGCAAAATCCTCGAGTTAAAATGGTCTATAGTTATATTTCCAATATATGAAAGTCACCTCATCAATTATTTTATACAAAAAAATACCCTCTTTAAAAAAGTGGATTGGAATTTTCTATTTTCCTAAAAATAAAATTTTTGTATTCCTCTAAGTTTTTCGGAAGGGTGCAAAAATATTTTGATTTTCAGAAAAATATAAAATCTGATTTACTAAAGTTAAGAAAAATAATAAGTTATAAATAAATTCAAAATTGGGAATTATAATTAAATATTGAAAGGAGCTAATCGAGACTTTAATTAACACGTAATTGAAAGGTACTAATTTACGAGTGTACTCCAACCCCTTTTTTTTTCATAACTTCACTTAAAAATCCATTTTTTTCTCCCTCAGATTCCATAGATTTTTAAATCAAAATCTCGATTTTTCATGCCTTAAGCGACCATCGATGACACTACGACTTAGATTTTGATTGTCTCTCCTTTCTTTAGTTTTGGTGTGCTTTATTTTTATAGAATGTTTATTTATGCCTTACTAACATGACTTTTTTCATTGATGTTAATTTTACATTCATGTTTTAAAAGTCAAATTTTTAAGAAAACAAGAAGCAATATTCTATGTCTACATTCATGTTTTAAAAATCAAATTTTTAAGAAAACATGAGGCAATATTCTATTTCTGTGTCCCTTCAATGCTCAACATGGAATATCCTTTTCAAATTAAAACTTGAAAATTATTTTATTAAAACCCCTATGCTTTTCCATCTTCCTTGGTTACATAGAGAGGTTTGAATTTCTTATGAAAAACCTGAATTTTCTATTTCAAAAATGTATAATGACAGGGCATGAATAATAATTATTTAAAAATCGAGACCAAGGTAACGTATGGCCACATGGTACTGTTTAGGGTGTCATAAGAGTGCCAATCCTTCCCCATTCCATAATCAACTTTCAGACCCTCCTAATGAAGTCTGGCATGTTTAGGCAGTTAAATCAAATCTTCGAGTTTTGTAACTCAAGATATCGATTTTAATAGATGTCCGATCATACCTAGCCCAAATGATCAGTGGTGACTCTAAGTTTTCAGCCACTACGTGGTGGCTGTTAAAGACCAATCAAATGAGTGATTCATCTGATGGTCCCCCATCCCAAATCCAAAAAACATCTTTTTCTCTCCCTATCATGCCATATAAATCCTGATCAAGAGACAATTTACTTTTAATTTTATTAAGTCGGGTGTGTCCACCTGTCATCGCGGGGCACGTAGCAAAAACATAAAAATTTTTCAACTAAACTATTTACATATAGAATTTTTAATTAGACTTTTTACACATAGAACTAAGAATTAGACATTTACATATTAAATTTTTAATTGAACCTTCGCACATAGAATTAGACCTTTTATGTATAGAATTTTTAGTTAGACTTTTCCCCAATAGGATTTTAACTAGACCTTTTGATTAAAACCAATAGTTTGTTTCCTAGCTAGACTTTTGAATCATGATGCTCATTAACTAAAAAACTTCCCAACTATATAGGAATTAATAGGTTGTAATTGGACTTTTTTTCTAACCAAAGGAGATTAATTTAAACTTTCCTAGCATAATGATTATAGATGTAAATGATAGTTGAAAGGAATCCTATTTTCCAAATCTTGCAGTTTGTAGAAAGATTTATTAAATTAAACAATCAAGAATCATAATACATTACGTTCTAAAAAATAAAAAAAAATTAGAAGTTTGACTCCTTTAGGATCTTTAAATCATGTTTACATGTGATTACAAAAAGATTTCCAGGAAACAAAGTCTTTAATAACTTTAAGGGAAATATCTTTGCAAGAAGATCTTCTAAGAAAGATCAAGTCCTAACTCTTCAGAGATCATAAGCTAGATCGAGTGAAGCTCTAACTTTATGTATATATATATATATATGTAGATACTCCATTTTGTTTGAGCCAACATTTAAAGTATCAAAAGACACCATCTGAGGTACCATCGAACTCATTCAAAGAAACACCAGTCAAGTTCCCACCATTCTCGACTAAGGTTAAGAGTTTGAGAACTCAAAGTAAGAAAAATCCCTATTTATGTTTATGTGTCTTGATACAAGGGCCTAAGGTATCAAACAAGGCTCCACGTCATCCAAATTCCAACGTTTTGCTATTTGTGTCCATATTAAGGTTTTTTGTGTTGTTACAGAGTTATGTTGTAGCTAAAACCATGATTTTTGGCCAACAAGTATCGATACAAGAGTGCATGTATCAATACAACAAGTTGGGTATTGATATAAGCTTGTTGGTATCGATACACCGTGCATTATATCAATACAAAATTCAAAGTATCGATGCAATCTAGGATTTTATTGCTTAATGTATCGATAGAAAGCTCAGTCTATCGATACACAAGGCTATTTTGGCCTAGTTTGAGATATTTTTTCTCTTTTCATACCATGACTTTAAAACTTGAATTTGTTCATGGCATTAGCCCCAAAAAGCATCCACTATTAGACATAACTTCATACAAATCATGTGGATTTAATTTTTGGGCTATAAACATTGGATTAATACATTTTGGAAAGGCCCATTAAGCTTGGCATAAAGGCATTTTAAGAGAAAATCTTGTTTTATGGAGGATAAACTTGAGACTACTCACCTGATCAGCTAATGTATGAATTTCTTTGCCTACAAGAATCAAGGTTAACCAATTAAATGCTAAAAAGTTTCACCTTCATACAATAAGTCATTATGTTGTATATACTAAAAGTCTGATATGCCCTGTCGCTACATGCCTACCTTTAAAACTTTGGATGATTCAAAGGGCATAGCACATTCGACTTAAAAAATAAATGATAGTTGTTCATGGTCAAGCCTTAGAGTTATCGTTTGCTTGGGATTTGGATTAGGCATAGTGATATGAAGAGGAGAGAGATTATCGAGCAAATCATTGATCCAACTAGTCTCGAATGGCCACCATGAAATGGCTATAAACTTAGAGTCACCACCAATCATTTCACCTAGACAGGATCGGATGCCTATTGAAAATAATATTATGAGTCACAAAACTTAAATCATTGATTTCAAGTTCTATAATGTCTAGAGATTTATTGGATGGGTTTGGAGGTTGGTTACACGAAGAAAGGATTAGCACCCCCACATGCCTAAAATCGGTACCTACTAACTATGCCTCACTTTGATCTCGGTTAAATCAATTTCATTTAGTCATATATAATCCCCTTTAATGCATGAAGTTTTGTAAATTGTAGATCCCGGTTTTTAAAGAAAATTAGATCACCTATGCGCTTCGGAGGTGTGAGGGATATAAGGATTTTTTTTGTGAAAATAATGTCCGGATTGAATTTAAAAATCTAGATGTCCCATATTAGGCACTAAAGAGATACCAACATGGAACATTAACTTGTAAATTTTATTGAAAAATAAATTTTAAATATGAATGCACGATAATCACCATAAAAAAGAAACATGTTGTTGAGACAAAAAAGAATATAATAATAACGTAAACAAACAATCACAGATAGAAGAACATAAAAGGGAGGGACAATCAGAATGTGTCTCATAATTGTCTTCAATCATTGAAGAATAACTAAAATGAAAATTTAGAGATGAGTTTAGATTCAATTGTAATTTATGGGACAAAAAAAGATTTTAATCAAAACAATACTTGGCATTCGAAAAAGAGAAAATTTTAGAGTTTTTGAGGTAAAAGCAGGGTTGGAATATTCCTTTAGAAAGGTGGGGTTAGAGTATCCCCAAAGATAAAATAATGAAAATATTTAAGAATAAAGAGAAAATTTGAGTTTTTTTATGAAGAACGAGGTTGGAGTATCCCCTCAGAGTAGTTGGGCTAGAGTATCCCTAAAGATAAAATTTTTTGATGTTTTGAAAGAAATGTTCTTCTTTTTTTAAAAAAAGGATTTTGAAAATAGAAAATCATAGGTTTGTATAGCATATATTTTTGTCTTAAGCCTTAATTCAAGTCTAAAGGGCTTGTGTTGTAGGGGAACCCATCGGATGCATTTTGAGAAATTTGATTGTCTCTACAAGGGAGATTCAAAAATTAGGTTAAAAAACAAGAGATTGCATCATGTCATCTCCCTTCTCAAATTTATTCAGAGTTCATTTAAAGGCTTTAGGCCATGAATGAGGCACCATTGGAAAGATGACTTGATAAGGTTTAATGTAAAAATATTCCAAAAATCCTAAAAAATCACCTTCTAGATGGAATTAATTTTTAAAGTTAGGTCTGTCTTGACACTGGTAGCATGTACAAAGAAAAAGGCTTGATGGACTTTGAAAGGTTTAAGGATTATCCAAAATCGTGAGATCATGAACAATACCTTTCTCGAAAGCTAATTTCATTAAGTTTTTAGCAAAAATATTTAATAATTTTAGAAAAATCATCTGATGGGCCAAAATGGCCCAAATAGAGTATCATGCATTGGCTCTAGGGGTTCCAAATAGCAAAAGTTTAGAAAATCATAAATCCCTCATCTGAGATGATCTAGAGGTGAACAAGACACCATTAGAAAGCTGTTTTGACACCTTTAATTAAAAATATCAAAGAAATCAAGGAAAATATTTTTTGGTTCAGAAATGATTGTCTAAACTTAGACTATAATGATGCTAGAGTAAAAATAGGGGGCTATTCGATATTTTTAGGGTTTTTTCAAAGATAAACTCGGGCCTAGGACATCCGAATGTCCATGGCAGAAAGTAACATGGGTGTCACAAGTTTTTTCCATAATCTCAGAGTAGTTTAGGATGATGAAACAACCCATTGACTGTGTCACTAAAAAGGATATTGGACTCAAGATCAAGGCTTAATACTTTAACAAAAGAAAGCTGCATTTTATTTCCATGAATTTAGACCTAAGAGGTTTAGTTTGTCCCCATGATAGAAGGACCAATATGATAAAACCTTAAATCCATGCTAATCTCCATCTATTGGAGGTAGCATGAACTTAACTTGGGGGTTTCTTTTAAAAATCAGATTTTTAGTAAACAAGCATGCATTTTGATAGGAATGACATGAACAAAACACAACATGCACAAAGATGAACGAGGACTAAACATGCAAACACACAAAGGTGACATTTTAACATGGAAATAGGTGACAAAAATGTAAGAAGATGAAAAATAAAGTGCATGGAAATGATATGAACATATTTAAACAAAGGAATGTAGACTGAAGTTGTCTAGACAACATTTTTATGTCATAAGACTCCTTAAAATAAAAGAAAATGCATGAATATACATAAGACATATGAAAGTGAACATTTAAGCATGTGTTAAGCATGTGAAAATAGATGAGATATGTTAGAGAATGCATGAATAAAGGACTGTTCTAATGATAAAATGAAAGAGTAGAAGTTTGGCCTACCAAGCAACATTAAGGCATCACAAGAATGTTAAGATTCTAAGACTACCAAAACCAAGGCAACAATAATGCATGAGAGTCTTAGGATGATCATTGCAGCATAAAGGGCTCACTAAAATGATGTAGATGAAAATGTATGGAATAAGGTAGAAAATATACCAAGAAATTTGAACTTTTCTTCCTTTCTAAAGTAGTGACTTTTAGCTTAGTTCTTTCTCTCTTTTTGCTATTATTTAGCAAGAAAATGATGAAAGAAAGTAGCTTTCTGATAATAAGGTTGATGGTGGTGTGTTTTGAGAGTGAAAATATGTGAAAGGCTAAGTTTTTAGAGGTTTTTTTGTGGTAGTTTGGGAGAGCTACGGGAATGGAAGAAGGTTATAGGTGAAAGGCAATGGAGCATTATTTTTGAGAGAGTTTAAAGTTAAAGATTTCTAAAAGATTCGTGGGAATAAATGGAGCATTTTATAAGATTACTAGAGAACTTCTTTTTTTAGGAATGGCTGAAAATTTTTTCTCATCTTTTTTTTTAAGATAACTGGAAGTCTCATTTGAGAATGGTTGGAAATCTTTTTCTATTTAATGCTCAGCCAATGTTTTTAAGAGACAAAGCAAGGGCATTTTTTACCTTTCCCTCTTGCACTAGGGGACATCTCTAGCTACCATGCTAAGCTAGTCTTCTTTCCATTGGTTCTGCCATGCTGAGAAAGGAGGCAGAAAGGCTGTAACAGCCTTCAAGCCAAAGATAAGCTTGACATGCCCTCTTAGAACCATATATTTTATGAAAGTGACCATTGTCATTGGCTGTTTAGGCTCTAAAAATTTGTTTAAATTCGATCATAGGCCTAAAGTCTAGGTTTGCACTGATTTATGACATTTTTTTTTGTGTAAAAATATGTTTGAATCTGATTTTTGAAGGCTAAAAAAATGGTCCCAACTGGCAAAAATGCCTTACTGTATCGATACAAAACATGTTGTATCAATACATAAGATAGTTTTTAAACATGAGTATCGATACAATGAGGTGTGTATTGATACTAAGAGTAAAAAATTATTTTTGGTCTCGAGGCTTAGAGGCCTGTATCGATACTCCATGGATTTGTATCGATACTCACGCTTGTGTATCGACATATTTTGCCAAAAATCACAACGTTAGCTACTGCCAACATCTGTATCAATACAATCATGCCAAATATCAATACCCCACCTTAGGTATCGATACCAAACCCTTTTGTATCGATACTACATGTGAAAATTCACGTTTTTGGGGACATAAAGGCCTCGTATCAATACTCATACACCCATATAACTTGCATGTACTTATGGCTTCCCGATTTACCTTAACTTAGTCATAAATAGGGGGAAATTAATAGGTATACTCATATGAATAGCTTCGATGACATCGTGAAAAATGGTCTTTGATAACCCATGGGCATTTTAGACTTTTCAAAAAAATTGGCATTGTGTCACCTAATAGTGCTTGGAGACACAGCACTCGGCAGTCGCCCCTCAGTTTTTATTTCTTATTTTCTTATTCTATAGTCATTCAATTAAGTTATGGGATGCCAAAAGTTGACCCGGACAAAATTAAGTGTCTACAGGCCGTAATGCTAGGTCATCTTAGTGGCTAAGACTACCTATTATATAATGCAATCTTTACTCAACTGAAAAAAAAAAAACCTATTTTACACTAGCCACCAAAAAAAAAATCCTTAAGCTCTCTCAAAAATCTTATTCCTATACCTCTCTTTCCATCTTTCCAAAATCCCTTCCAAAACCTCTAATTTCCCTAATCTCTCCCCTAAAAAGTATCATCCATAACCATCATAAACAAAAGCCCAATCCTTTCATTCTCTTGTTGCTAATCCATAGTAAAGAAAAAGAAGAAAGTGAGCTAGAAGTTGCTTGAGTGCTGCTTAAGAATATAGCTAGAAGTTGCTTGAGTGCTGCTTAAGAATATAGCTAGAAGTCTAAGCTTCCATTGGGGTATATCTTCTATCTTTGCTACCTTTTATTTTTTGTTTTCCTTCATCATCATCATTGTAGTGAACCTCAATATTTTCATAACCCTATTAAGGTTTCTATGTGCTGTGGCTTTATTTGTGGTAGCTTTGTGATTTTTGTGACTTTCTTGATGCTTAAATGGTGTTTTGATGAACTAGAATGCCATATTTATTGTTGACATTGAAACGGCCCCTATCCCTACATTCTTGCTATGTTTTTCTTCATTTTAACATGCTCATTTCATGCTTAAATGCTTAACCTAGCATATTTTGATCTTTACATACCTTAGGATGCATTTTTATTATGATTTCATTGATGAAGTGAATGGATAGCTTGCTGTTTTGAGTGGTTGTTCATGTATAATATTTTCACTTAGTTTAGCTTATCATATGTTTATTAAAATGCCTCTATGATGTTTGTAAAAGAATTTGTTTTCAAAGAAAACCCTAAGTTAGGTCTATATTAACCTCAATCAATGGGGATTACTATGGATTTAATGTATTCAATATATTAGTTCTCCAATCTTGAAGATATATCATACACAAATGTTTGGAATCATGGCCCCGTTAGGCTAAATAAATTTTTTTTAAATCTAAAATGAATTTTTTTTTGAATATTTACTTTAAGTCTTGTTTTAAGCCTATCATTACCATTGGTGTGGATAGCAGATGGGTTGGCTGCCTACTTTATAGGAGTTGGATGGATCCATCACTTCACTACCATAGACCTCGGTGGTTGGACATTTGCATGGCTGAGACCTTGACGCGTGACAATAAAAGAGTTAACGTAGAAACCCCTGTTTCATACTAGTAGTATAGTGATCCCTATTTGAAAATTTATTCTTGGACTCAAAATGGTGTTTTGGAATTTTCTAGCATTTTTAGTAGAAAGGGATTCAAATTATCTTTATAACGATACTTTATTTTGACACGGATCATTCCGGATGTAGAAGTTATAATTTTTTGAACTTTTGCTGTCTGAAATCCCTAAAACCAGTGATTCATATTTTGTTTGGGCAAATCTGACCCATAAAATGATTTTTCTAGACTTTTTGAATATTTTTCTTGAGAAAAATTCCCTTTTCAATAAGGTATTGTTTGCGGTTTAACTATTACGAGTCTAGGATGATTTTTCAAAGTTCACTGCTCTCTTTTTCTAGCACTTGCTATAAATGCTAACTTAAACCCAGTTTCAAAAATTAATTCTACCTAGAAAGCGATTTCTAGATTTTTTAGAATATTTTTGCATTAATTTCTATCAAATGACCTTTCCAATTGTACGTTGTTTGCCATTAGAAACCATTGGACCAAGCCAAGATAAATTTGAGAAAGTGGGTAGCGATGCTGTTTGTGTTTTTCCTAAACTTAAGAAAATTCACTTGGATTTTCTCAAGCCATCTTTTATAGTCATTCAAATGACTTGAAATATATTCAAATAGCTTCCCTATGGTGTTGTGAGTCATGACATAGGTCCCTTTAGGCTCAAATGAATACTCAAAATTGTTTTTGAAATTAATTTCCATTTCCTGTTGAAAATATTTTCCATCCTAAAATTTATTTTCTTCAAAAATATCAAAATTTTTTATTTTCAAAAATCACTTAAATTCTTTCCTTTTGAGGAGATACCTCAACCTTGTTTCTTCAAAGGTCCAAATTCAAAATATCACATCTTAAATTTGATCGAATTCAAAAAGAATTTATCAAACAATACAAATAAATTCGACCTTTAGACAAGTGTAATAATATAAGCATGTGCATTTGAGAATGCATTAGATCTATTTATGGGTTGAGGGGCTCGGGCACGAATTATTATTTAATAATAAAAATATTTATTTAAAATTTAATTATAAAAATATATAAACACTAAAAAAAAATTTTAAAATAATTTGAGCTTTGAAACGAATTGCGCTCAAAGTTTTTTGGGCTAAACTAAAAAATAAAATATCTTGGACTGTAACCCAACCGTCGACGTATTTAGAAAGCGTATATAGCCAATACCAGCGCTAAGATTTGCGTTGAGTGGGGATAGAAGTTTCTAGGATGAAAGATCGCAATCAAAGAAGCTGCATGCCATGCCAGCTTGCAAATGCGAAATGGGATTAGACTAGCCCTTAATTAGTCCACCATTAGCGATGAGTTAGTTTCAGGAAAAATTTGCCCCAACGCTGGGTGGACGGCAAGACCACCAATTAACAACATAAAGCCAATTAACTAGTCAACAATAAGTCAGCAACATTAACCCTTTCTAAACTAATCTTCAAAACTTTTGGGATTGGCCCCTCGCAGTCGCAGGATTTGGATTTTTAGATGATTTGGAGAGGTCCTCTCTTTTACCTGTGCACAGACAGATATATATACATTATGGTGCATCCACTTTCTTTTGTGTATGAAAAAAGTAGAAGTAGAATTTTTATTTATTTAATAGAAAAAGAATGAGTTGAAAAAAAATACCAAAACAATTTATTTAATGATGTGAGTAGGATTTAAAAAATTTAAAGTTACATGATGATGTTATATATAAATTTATTTAACAATGTAAAATGTGATTAAGATTTTAAAGAAATATATAAATTACAAGATGATGTCGTATAAATATTAGTATTTTTAAAAAGTGAATTTCATAATTCTATTTCTACTTTATATTATAAATTTAACTTATCATTTTAGTAAATTTTCTTGAATTAGTGTCATATTAAATTGTAACACCGAGAGCCTTTTATGTTAATACTAGATTAAGTTATACCCATTAATTACGTGGGTGAAGAAAAAATGTAAAACTTTAAAAATATGAGAAAATAAGTGAAACAAAAAAAAATATTAACCATAAATAATATGTAGGCAGTTTCTTAATTAAAGTTTTGAATAAATTAAAAATAGTTTAAATATTTAAAATTTGATATATTAAATGATAATTTTATTTTGATTTTATATATTTATTATGATTTGTTTAGGGTTTTGTGCAAATTCATAGATGAGTTAATATCACTTAACTTAATAGTATCAAACTTAATTAAATAATTTATTAATAGTATTAGCGCAGAAGTTTGCTGCGAGATGTATTTAATTTGTATCATATTTACTTTTAATCATAAATATATATATATTTTGCATATAGAATATTTTTTTCAATAATTGATGCATGTTTTCACTGCTTAATAAGCAAAGTTCCAATCCTCCCTTTTTCGAATCTTAAAAGTTGGCCAAAAAATAGTATTTTGTTTTGAATAAAAAAAAAACTAATTCACTTCTATTTTGCTTAGAATTGCACTGATATTTTTCAATGTGATTTATCCAATAAAATTCATTGTGTTACGTAAAAATGAGAATTTTAAAATAAAAAATAGCAATTGACTCTTTAATGGTGTTCTGACGTTTGCAAGTCTTTTATCTTTTCAACAATCAAAATCCGAACATTCTAAAGCATAAATCGTGTAATTTATGTTTATGCATACGTTACTATCCCATCAAATTTCTCGCCCGATCAATCCGGCGTTAGCTAGGCCTGGGATGGCCCAATATTTGCCTTGACTTCGCTTTTAATTTCCCCCCTTCCACACGTATATTTTTGTTACTAACCGCTCTTTAGGTCTGTGATGAATCCCAGCTCTATCGGAAGAGAAACTATTCTTTCTACTCGGATCAGTTCGCAATGGTCTCCGAAGATTTTAGCTTCCCGAAAATCACCAACCCTTTGTCTCAATTGACTTCTTTGCCATCGTTATGGCGTGTATCTTCCTTGATCTATCCAGAATACAAAGACAATGAAGACGATGTTGTTAGAGAAGCACTAAGCTTCCAAAGGAAGAGCTTCTTGATCTCCTACTTACCAGAAAGTGAAGCCAATAAGAGAGACGGTGATGATCCGGAGAAAATGGACATGCTGTGGGAGGAGTTCAATGAAGAACTGAAATGGGTTTCTTCCTTGCGCAGCTGGAAAGAGGTTCAGGCCCAGGCCATGAAGATAACGAAAAGAGGAAAAGGCAGTGGGATGATTTGCCACAAGCGGCAGAGTAGGAGCATGTTGGCGGTGATGAAGAGCTGGAAAAAGATCTTTTATCTTCACAACTTGGTTCGGATAAAGAACTAAGCCGGTCAATAATAGGAGTTTTTACAGGTGTATTATTGTTTATAAGGCGTGCCTTGATATATGTACATATAATGAAGTCGTTTGCTTGGAATGGGAGGTCAGTCTACCTGACCTAGAATGTTTTGTTTGCTTAGAAGGGGAACCCTCGTTTCGTACCCGGCAATTCTTGTTTCTTAGGCGATTGGACCCCTGTTCATTAAGCTCGTAATTCGCCTAGGAAGGGAGCTGTGCAGATAGATTACAGGTTGCAGTTTCCGGTAAAAGAGAATTTGCTTTGGATTGAGTTCCATGTTCCGGGTTTAAGAGCCAAATTAGCCATTAGGATTGGCGTACAACCAAGGCTGTTCGTGTATGCCTAAGATTAGTAGGGTTGGTAGTGAAATACATGTCATGTTAAGTATTATTATTATTATTATTATTATTATTATTAACTAAGACTATTTATCCACAAGTTCGTATACATATTTGATATTACCTCTTAGATAAAATCATTGGAAAATATAAATAAAACCTTGTAAAAGCATTATAAGCATATTGTTGTAATATGAGATACTCATTGTATCAAAGCTATATATTTTTATTGTTCCTAATCAAGATTTTGTCAAGTTAGAAGTTGTTGAAATTGGCACATGGTTATGCTATAAAATAAAAACAAGTAACTAAAAATTTGAGCTAACATGGCTTTTTAGAAGAACAAGTTCATTTAAAATGACTCAATATAAAAATCACAATCCAACTCCTAAAAAGCTAATGAAGAATATGAAAGGTTTTTCCTAAGGATTTAAATTATGATTGTAGTCGCGTTTTCGGTTGCTTTGCATTTATTGCCATTGTGAATATCGCAGTCATTACATTTATTGCGGTTGTGAATTTATTCAATTTTCCACAAAAAAAGCACCCCCATGTCATTCAAAGTATCTCACATGGTTCAACCTAAGAGATCAGTTGCTTGCTTCCCAAGTAAGCATAAGACGAGTTAGTCTTTCAGCATTGCCAATGCCCTGCCTTGACAATACAATGATAGAAAATAGTTTTTAAGAGCTAGGTTTTGATGCATAAGAATCTCATAATTGTAACATTTTGTAATTCCTTTGCAAGGTCTTTTAATTTCCATGGGTTTCATCCAATTAGTGGTTTGATGATAGTCAATCATGCTACTAACATGAAGGAAAACCTTGTGTTACTAAACTAGTAATGGGAGTGCAATTAATTACTTGTGTATCCCATGTCCTAATCTGATTGGTTTAAGGGCATACACTAAGAACCTAAGTTTTGATTATAGGGGACCTATTAAGTTACTCAAGTTCATACTACCATCCAAGTTGCATGAGTTATGAGTGATAGGTCTTACTCAACTAATGCCATGTTATTGGGATGCATACAACTTGATTGGTTTGGCACTAGAGGTGATAATTAGGTGAAATGCATAAAATGCATTTAGTCGAAGGGTTACCACCTAACTGATCTGGGAGTTGCATAGAGATGTAATCAATAAACTATTTTACTTACCCAACTAGGATTGTTGTGATTTGTTGAGTCACTCAAGGTTGCAACTTGTTGAAAAGGATACTGGCCCACTAGAAAAACAATGATGAAATATTTGAATAATAATAAGGGCAATTATTTTAAAAAAATTAGTTTGAAAGCCAACAAAGATTTAATAGCTTGTCATTATTGGTCTAAAATATGAAAAACTAATTAATACTTATTTTCATACTAGGTTGTTGATAACAGTATTTATATTAACTATATTGCAAGGCATACTTGATGTCATAAGCCCAAAATGTTTGGACTGGTATGATAAATTAAGAAGTATTCTCAATGAAAGGAAGGTTGCTCACCTCTACGTGGATAATTGATTCAGGAATCGGATCACACTTATGTAATGATATAAGTTTGTTAAAGAACAGTAGAAAGTCAGGCTCTAATGAGGTGGTTCTAAGAATAGGCAATAGATAAAAAGTTGAAGCCACTGCAATTGGAACTTGTACCTTAGTATTGCCTTCAAGCATGATCTTGGAAATAAAATAGTGTCTTTATATTCCTAGATTATCTAGAAACATCATTTCAGTTTCACACCTAACTATAAATAATGATTTTGAGCTTAGAATGAAAGGAAATAATTGTTGATTGTTCTAAATGACATGGTCTCTGGATCAGTCTCATAGAATGGGCTATTTGTATTAGATCCAGAAATGCCTTTATTTAATAGGAGTGTGAAGAAAATAAAGATAAAATGATCCAACAAAGATCTATACCAGGTATTGTAGGCTTGGACATGTCAACAAGACTTAAGTAGCCAAGTTACATAAACAAATTTATCTCAACCCATTTGATTATGAATCATATAGGACAAATGATTGTTATCTTTTTAGCAAGATGAACAAGACTCCCTTTGTTGCGATATGTCCTTACCCAAGCACAACACCCATTCTAATCGCTCAGATGGTGACACGTAGGACTTAAAAAAAGGTACAAAAATTAGTCGAGATTGCCTTTGGGTTATCCCTTGATCGGGATTTAGATTAGGCATAGTAAGATGGTAACTAAGGGAATGATTAGTAGATAAATCATTTGCCTAACTGATCTTGAATGGCCACCATGAAAAGACTAAAAACTAAGAGTTGCCACCGATCATTTCAAGCTAGGCATGATCAGATGCCCACTGAAAACAACATTTTAAGTTATGAAACTTGAAACATCGATTTTGAGATTTGCAAGATCCAGAGATTAGTCTATTGGGTTTGAGAGTTGATTACACATCAGTTTCAGTTTAATCAGTTCCACTTTATCATTATTTCGATAAATCCCCTCTAAATACATGAATTTTTGTGAAATTTTAGATCTAGTTTTTGAAGAAAAAATTTAACTCACGTACGCACACTAGAGGTGTAGGGAACATAAGGATTTTTTATGAAAATGATTTCTGCATTTAATTTTTGAACGTGTTGGGCATTGGAGAGATACCGACACAAAACATAGCCTTATAATTTTTGCAAACAATTTAGAAACAGGAATGCAAAAGGGATATCACAAAAGGAAATGTGTTAGTAAGATGAAAAAAAGCATAATAATATTGCATAAAAATAAACACACAAAAGGGCATGAAAAGAAGGGACGATCGGAATGTACCTCTTAATTATATTCGATTATTAAGGAATAATTAGGATGCCAATTTGGAGATGCCTTTAGACTTGATGGTCACTTAGGTGTAGAAAAAGAGGTTTTGATTAAAAAGACTCAAGATATCCAAGAGAAAAAATTTATATTTTGAGTGAAGTTTAAAAAGCAGGGTTAGAGTATCCCCAATATTAAAGATTTTAGATATTTTAGAAAAAAAGTTTTCATTAAAATACTTAGGGAAGTCCGAGAAAAGAAAATTTGGATTTTGAGGCAAAAGCAGGGTTAGAGTATCCCCTCAAAAGGTAGTGTTAGAGTATCCCTAAAAGTGAAAAATTTAGGTATTTTTGGAAGAAGATTTTCATTAAAAGGGCTAGGTAGGTTTGGGAGAGAATATTCAAATTTTTTTATGAAATACGGGATTGGAGTATCCCCATCAGTGAAAAATTAGGTTTTATAGAGAAAATGGATATTTGTAGCAAAAGGTATTTTGAAAATTAAAACTAAGGATTTAAATAAAATTATTTGGCCTTGATCTTAGTCTAAGGGACTTGTATTGTAGTATGTGACGCCATTGGGAGTAGATTGGATATGCTTAAAGATGTTTGAATGTCTTGATAAAGGTGTTTCTGGAAATTGAGTTAATTTTAATTCCAAAAGTTAGGGATAGCAGCACACTATCTCCTTTCTCGAATTTATTTTAAGCCATTCGAAGGCTTTAGAGGGTGAACAAGGTACCATTGGAAAGCTAACTTGACAATGATTAATATAAAAATATTTCAAAAATCCTAATAAATATCATTTTAAGCAGAATTAATTTTTAAAGATGGATTTGTTTTGCCATTGGCGACATGTGTAGGGGAAAAGGCATAGTAGACTTAGAAAAATCATCCGGGACTCATTAGGATCATTAAATTTTAAACAAT